>JAODAL010006681.1:0-131357 GCA_025379985.1 Phyllomedusa bahiana
CCCCCAATTAAAACGTTGTGTCAGGTTTCCAGTAGCAGAACTTAATGAGGGTGAAAATTTTTTTTTCCTGGAAAACCAATAGTGTCTGAGTGACGACTCCCCCATTTTCTGTGACTTTTTATTCTACTAAATTTCCATTTTAATGTTTTGCAAAAGAAATTAATTTCGTATCTTTTACTGTTTTAAAATAACCATTTGTGTACTTTTAATAAGCTCGGGTACTGGGGGTGTGAGACAGAATTTAATCACAAATAAATTACATTTTGGGCCCAAAACTTTTCTTTACCAGGATTTTGATTAATTATGGGGGAAAATATAAAGGGATTTGGTCCTTTTTTTTTTTTTTTTTTTTTTTTTTTTTTTACGCCACACAAAGGTTTATTGTTTTGGTGTTGACTTTTTGGGTTTCATGTTTTCTGCTCTAATCAACTAAAAAGGGGTTTGAAAATGATGGGGTTTCCAAAGTAATTCACCCTCATTCACAGGCTCTGGGTGGGGTTTCCGGCCCATCAAAGGGGGTCTCTATTGCCTTAAACTTCTGTGTACGGGAATAAAAAGAGATTGGATTTGCGGGTCCCCATCTTTTATTTGTAATGGATTCTCCCCGGAAAAAAAGAACATTAGATACCAGCTAATCGATGTTTGTTTTTACAGATCAAAGATGCGGAAAACAAATACAGTTTACTTGGGTGTTAAATTATCCTTTTCTTTGATTTTGATATCAAAAGCACACCCCTAAATATACCTCAAAAATATTAAACAGGGTCCGATACAAATTTGACTGTCATTGTTTCGACTAAGAGGTCCTGGAATATGGGTATTTAAAAGGGGTTGCTAAAATACAAGGATTGCTTTTTTTGTTAAAGATCTTGAAAAAAACAAGTCACTTTGCAATATTGTCCATTAACGTGCCTACCCATTTTAGATATCACCTCTTGATGGCTGCATCACTCCCCAGTCAAATTTAGCTACAGACCGTTTGATCTCTCCTGATAGGGTGCCCGTACTGGGGTTTCTATGCTACAACTGGTGTCCTCGGGGAGTCATCAATGCAGCCTGTAGAAGCCAGTAAACATCCCCTGAATTCAAAATGAAACCGAAAAACAGGATGAGGTAAGATGAACAATGTAGTAAGCAACCCCTTTATATCGGGGCAAAATTTACTCATGAACAGCAGATGGTCATTGATGCGAGTTCATTGCCCAAATGCTATTGTGCCTTGTGTTCTGTGTGAAATTGAACCTTGTTTTAAACCTCTCCTACACAGGACTTGCCCCTAATGTTCATTAAGGGAGTGTTCCCCCCTAGTTTTATGGGTTTTCGAGGGTATGAAACCCAAAGAAAGGATCGTGGGGCCCAGCTCTGAGCCCCCCACCTCCAAGGCCCTGAAAGTGTTGGTCAAAAAGGGCGGATGGTTGTGTTTGTACCGACACTAAATTTCTGTTCTATGGGGTTAAGGGTGAGCGCTGGGTTTGACGGAAATCGGAAAGGGCCCATAAAACAGAACGGCATTTGGGCACAATTGTGACCTATCTCCATTTTGAGCTGACACTTTTCGGGGCCCTGTTCTGGAGATGGGTACATACAGAAGTGGGACTGCAGTTTTTCAACTTTAATGACAAATTCATTGATATCAAAAATGGGGAACCAGGCGGGGCAAGGTTTTTTTTGGGCCCCCGGCAAATAAGGCTTAAGCGCCCCCCCCCCCCACCAAGGAAAATGCCCCCCCCAAATGGAAAATTCGCCCATTCTTGACCCACCCTTACTGTCTGGCTTGGGGGTGGTGTTTTTGGTGGTTCCCTGTCTTGCCTACCATCATCCCCTGGGGAAACCCCCCCTTAAAAGGGGACTGTGATGTCCCCTGATAAGTTATTTAGTAAATAATGTGTTTCCATGAACAATTCTGGGCTTTTCTCTTATTATTCTGTGTTGTGCTTTTCCTCTTTTTTATTCCTCACAGAAATATATTCTGAATCTTCAGGGGGCTGTTTCCCTTCCGTTTTCTAAGAGGTGTTTCCTTGCACACAAATGAATGTTTGCACTGTGAGGGACACACCCCAATTGGAACCCCAACTGACGATTCAGCAAATACATTTTTCCCGAAAAATAAAAAAGGAACAGACAATACATTGAGTTTAAAGAAATTTTTTTTTATAGGGAAAAAAAGTAGTTATAACCCGACAAAAGGAATGGCAGAGGCTCCTTTAAGAACTTGTCTGAGTTGGTATTGGGCAACTCGAGCCACAAGAAAGGGGAAGAATGCTTACACTAGCCAGTGCAGGAATGTGGTAGCCAAAGGCAACATGAGTTGGTCAGTGAGATTGCAGTTGTACTGGCAAACTTTTGTGACCCCTGCCTCATGGACATTACTCTTTTTTACTTACAATCTACAAAGTTATTAGTGCATAAATTGTCATACTTCAGTCTCTGTCCCAAATGAGAAAATCTGATTTCCCTGAGATACATGTTGGAGCCAGTTTTAAAATGGAGCCAGTTAACCTACCAGCATGTTTTTGAAAGGAAACCGGAGCACTCAGAAAAAAACAATGGAAACATCAAAAGAAAATACAAATTAATTGTAGATGTGGTCCTTGGTCAGATTCAAACCCAGGGCCCAAGTTCTGCAAGTATATGCAGTAACAACATAGCTAAATAGAGAATGTTAGCCAGATAGCTAGTCACTCACTTTTTTGAAGGGGACTGAGGTGTGTTTATAGAAAGTCATTTAATTGTCCCCCTAATTTTATATACCAGGGGTCCTCAAACTTTTTTAAACTGGGGGGGGGGTTCACGGTCCCCCAACCATTGGAGGGCCGGAATAGTTTAAAAAAATTTTTTTCTTTGTGGGTCGATACAATTACAGCGATACCCAAATTTACATAGTTTATGTTGAAGTGCTTTTTTTAAAAAAAAGGAAAGTGTTTATTTGTGTAAAACAATTATTTACGCATCGCTAACTTCTGATAGCCATAACTTTTTTATTTTTTCTGTATACAGAGCTGTGTAAGGACTTTTTTTTGCGGGATGAACTGACCCTTTTACTTGGTGTCACATTGGCATTTATATGGCTTTTTGTTCGCTTTTTATTCCATTATTATTTTTCCGTGTTGAGGGATGAACAAAAACCCCAATTTTGTGATTTTTTTTTTTGCGGCCCTTCACCGTGAAGGTTAAAGAACATGACAGATTTATAGGGGCAGGTTGTTAACCCTATGTGGCAATTACCACATATGCGTACTTTATTTTTGGATCTTTTTTCGGGCGATGGGTGTTTGTAAACGGAAAAGGGCGATGTAGGTGTTTTTTATTTTATGTGTTTCACTTTTTTTTTTTTTTTTTTTTACTTTTTCACTTTTCCTCGTAGTGGATTTGCATCGGTATATGTAGCATTGCTGGTCACTCACATGACAACATTTGTAGAATTCCCAATGCTGACCACATTTGTTATAGATTCCAGCTCTCCCAGATGACAAGTGTGCTTAGCAATAATCAGGGATGGGTGCAAGGAATAGATCACCGCCAAACTAGAGAAACTTGTCATCTGGGAAAACTGTGTGGAATCTATAACAAATGTGTCCGACATTGGGAGCTCTACTAAGGTCTTCACACAGCTTTCCCAGGCCCCTGAAAAGCTAAGCAAGAAACAGGGACTGGGAAAGCACATTACAATCCATAATAATTATAGGGCTTCTAAAAAAGTGGTCACCTCTGTCCGACCAGGTTGGCTCCTGTCCATGGCTGTCCTGACTCGGTGGGGAAACCGGGGGGAGCTCCTGCCCTGGCACTCCTGGGGAGAGGGGCTCCTGCCCTGGCACTCCTGGGGAGGGGGCGCCTGCCCTGGCCCGCCTGGGGCGGGGGGCTCCCGCCATGGCCCTCCTTGGGGGGGGGGGCTCCTGCCATGGCACTCCTGGGGCACGGGGGCTCCTGCCCTGGCACTCCTGGGGCTGGGGGGCTCCTGCCATGGCACTCCTGGGGGTAGGGGGATTCTGCCCTAGCAACTCCTGGGGAGAGGGCTCCTGCCCTGGCACTCCTGGGGCTGGGGGCTTCTGCCCTGGATCTCCTGGGGAGGGGGGCTCCCTGCCCTGGCACTCATGGGGCTGGGGAGCTCCTGCCCTGGCACTCCTGGGGAGAGGGGCTCCTGTCCTGGCACTCCTGGGGAGAGGGGCTACTGCACTGGCACTCCTGGGGCTGGGGGGCTCCTGCCCTGGCACTCCTGGGGCTGGGGGGCTCCTGCCATGGCACTCCTGGGGCAGGGGGGCTCCTGCCATGGCATCCTGGGGCTGGGGGGCTCCTGCCATGGCACTCCTGGGGCTGGGGGGCTACTGCCCTGAAACACCATGGGCTGGGGGGAAGCTGCCCGATCACTACTGGCGAGTGGGGCTACTGCCCTGGCACGCCTGGGGCTGGGGGCTTCTGCCCTTGATTCCTGGGGAGGGGGCTCCTGCCTGGCACTCCTGGGGAGGGGGCTCCTGCCCCTGGCACTCATGGGGCTGGGGAGCTTCTGCCTGGCACTCCTGGGCTGGAGGGCTTCTGCCCTGGCACTCCTGGGGCTGGGGGCTTCTGCCCTGACATTCCTGGTGGCTGGGGGGCTCCTGCATGACACTCCTGGGGCTGGGGGCTTCTGCCCTGGCACTCCTGGGGGCTGGGGGGCTTCTGCCCTGACATTCCTGGGGCTGGGGGGCTCCTGCCATGACATCCTGGGGCTGGGGGCTTCTGCCCTGACACTCCGTGAGCGGGAACGCTGAGGACTGAGCCGCATCCTGTGTCAGACCTCAGGAAGTCAGCCTCAGTGACTGCGAGTGCGGAGTGTGTTTGGGAGGGGGAGAGGGGTAGGCGGGCACTCTGCAAAGGACGGGAGGTGCCTGAGTGACGGAGGGCAGACACTCCTCCCACTCACTCATTCACGAGGTACCTCACATATATTGTAAGTGTCCACCCTCCGCACTCAGGCACCTCCCGTTCCTCTTTAGAGTGCCCGCCCCCACCCCCGTCCACCTAAGCTGGCCCCTGCCGTTGCGCTGCTCTCGATGGCCCTCACGTCACCCATCACTGCCCACGGCACCTCCCGCTGGCCGCCACCCCCGATACCTTACTTCACCGCACACCTACATTGGCGGTGGATGGCAGCAGCGGGCCGGATAAAAGTCCTCGGCGGGCCGCATGCGGCCCGCGGGCCGTAGTTTGAGGACCCCTGTTTTATACAGTTTGTGTGCATAGAAAATGGATGGATAATGTCATCCTTCTTGTACTGCTATGAAGATTAATTAAATGTTGCGTGGGCCACATGATGGTCATAAGATGGGCAAATGTCTCACTTTCCATGACTGCTGCTGAGACATTGACTGTTTTGGCCTCACTATTAAAATGAATACGGCAATAACTTAAAAATTAGTAAATGTGATGTGTCAGCATGTGTGAACAATACTACAGTAAGTGAATGACACTACACCACATGCAATTCATTAGGACTTGGCAGTTATAGAGAGTTGTATATTATATTAATACATGAAAATACTATGGCTAATGTCCATTAGAGTTCACACTGTGCAGATGCCAACAAAATCTGTTCATGTGATGTTTCTGACAGTGCACCGTGTAAGCCTACCACAGTATTGCTCAGAGATTGTCTCTTCAATGACCAAATGTTTCTGCTTTTGAGTTCAATAGGGGTGCAGACACTGGACCTGTCCCAGCTTGGGGGCGATAAATTGATGATATTATAATTTGGAACGGGAAAATGACTTTATGTTATTTGTGGAAAATCTGAACAACAACCCCATTGGCTTAAAATTTTCTTCTGAAATCAATGCTAGCCAACTTTGCTTCCTCGACTTGATGATTATGAAGGGTCAAAATGGGAGGCTAGAGACATCAGCCTACAGAAAACCTACACATGGGAATAGTCTCCTCAGCTGGGATAGTTCTCATCCATTCCCACTGAGGAGAGGTGTTCCTAATGGTCAGTTTACACATATATACACAATCTAATATCAGCAGCACACTACTAGCACTAAAAATTATCAAAAAGAACATAGGAATTTTTGGAAAAGCACTTCTGCTATTTAGAATACAAGAAAAATTGTATTGAGGTTGCTTCGCTGATTGGCAGGTGGGCTTAAGCATTTTTGATCAAAAATGTGAACTAAGTACCTCAAAAAATGTTCATGTTTTCTAAGTAGCAGAAATGGTTTTCCAAAAATTCCTAAGTTTTTTTGATAGTTTTTTATTGCTAGTAGTTTGCTACTGATACTGGATTGTGTTTGTATGTTACTGCCATACCAGTGTGCACCTATGCTAATTTTTTCATAAAAGTTTTTTTTTTGGATGTGCAGACCAAATATTGTTTTCTAGAATGTTTCTATGGGGGAGTGGCTGCCCCCTCTTTGGTTTTTTGCACTCCGCTCTCCTGCACAGGTTTTTAAATCAATGCAGAGTAGGTTATAGCTGGAATCTTCTCTCCCTGAAATGTGGAGGTCTGAATAAGCACCAAGAAAAGTCTCAATAGAGTAGGTTCCCACCTATATTTGAGGTGGCCTTGCTGATTGGCAGGTGGGCTTAAGCAGTTCTGATCAAAAATGTAAACTAAAAACCTCAATTAGTTTTTCATGTATTCTAAGTAGCAGAAATGCTTTTCCAAAAATTTCCTATGTTTCTTTTTTAGTGCTAGTAGTGTGCTGCTGATATTAGATTGCGTTTGTATGTTACTGCCACACCAGTGGACCTATGCTAATTTTTTCAAAAAAGTTTGTTTTTTGGATGTGCAGACCAAATATTGTTTTCTAGACAGTTTACACGTATCCGTCAGAATTGTTCGACCGTTAAAACCTATAAAAAAGAAGCGGATCTTCTGACCAATAGGTTTGTGGGGTTACCCTAAACCGATTCTTAGGCAAGCATATCACCAGGCCCTTGAGGCAGATCGGGGCTCCCTGTTGGAGACCAGGTTAAGGGAAGGTATGAACAAATTGTGGATCATTGGAACATATGATGTGGTGGCTGGGGAGATTAGGAATATTTTTTATACCTACTGGCCAATTGTGATGCAAGATCCAATTATTGCAGAATTGATAGATGACTATCCAACAGTGACCTACAGAAGGAGTAGAAATTTAAAAGATATGCTAGTCCATAGCCATTTTATTCCACCTCAACCACAAAAAAGCTGGCTTACGGTACTGGTACAGGAACATACAAATGTGGAATATGAAAACATTAGTAAGGACAAGCAAAAGCTTTGTGAACCCCGTGGATAACAAAGCCTATAAATTGTTGGCATTTGTGAATTGTAAATCTAGAGGTGTCATATATCAATGCACATATGCATGCCCATTGACATATGTGGGGAAGACATCAAGGGAGTTTTGACGCAGGATATTGGAGCATATTGGAGATATTTTACACCAATGGGATACTCCAGTGACGCGCCATATGGTAGAGTTACATGGGGGTGATACGTCATCTTTATGTTTCTCTGTACTTGAAGTAGTAAAGCCCAGTAGTTGTCTAGGGAACTATCATCTAAAGACTCTTAAACCTAGTGGTTTCAATGAAGTTATGTCTTTCATTTCATTTATCTAAATTATTATTTTAGCTTTTGAAGTAACCATTATATAAAATTGGGGGTTGTATTTTTTCAATGATCAGTTAATTATTTTTCTATGATAGGGTGTATTTCTATACATTATATCTGACCCCTATATCTTTTTTATATTCTTTGACATACATCATGAAGGGATAGTTATGTTGGTAATTAATGGGGCTCTCCGGTAAGAAAGTGGAAGGAACATCAATATAATGCATATATAATACATTCATACAATCTTTTTATAAGGGACATTAATACCCCTGATTTGGGATTTTGTTAGCCCTCCTTTGTCTTGTGGATGTCTGGCTTTAATAATAGTCAATATACGTGAGAAATAGAGGAATTTAAGAAAAAAAACGGACTGATGTATATAGCTATAAACTGCCTTAAGCAAGAAAATGGCCCTGTATTTTTGCAACTGAACTAGCATCCTGGTTATTTGGCTACAGTAATTTGTGGGGGATCACAGGTTTGTGCGCCTGCGCAGAGAGATGGACGGTGGTTTGATTGAACTGCGCAGTTCCGGAAATGACGTACTCCCAACCCGGATGCTGGAGATCATGGGTAGCAGCTTTGATTGTTGGCGGCGTTTAGGGATGGTATCTATATACAGTCATATGAAAAAGTTTGGGCACCCCTATTAATCTAAATAATTTTTAGTTCTAAATATTTGGGTATTTGCAACAGCCATTTCGATTTGATATATCTAATAACTAATATTGCACATTTTGTGTTAGTACAATAAACCTCATTTCAATGCGGAAATATTACTGTGTCCATCAGTTATTAGATATATCAAATTGAAATGGCTTTTTGAAAAACACCCAAATATTTAGAACTAAAAATTATTAAGATTAATAGGGGGGCCCAAACTTTTTAAATATGACTTATGAGAGAAAAGCAAGCCAGTAAACAACAAAGAGATTGATCCTCATCAATACACGCTGGTATTGGATCCCCCCTGTATGGGATAGGGTATTTATTTGTTAACAGATGGTAGCAAGGTGTCTTCACTACCTGAGGAGGTCCGTATGCCCGCTATAATAAAGGAGTAACCAGAAGTCAGGATTGATGCATTCAAAGGTTCCATCACTCTGAGAACAAGGATTCAAGTATAGAAGCTGTATTTGTTATCCAGATAATACTTTAGGAATATTACATACTTATTATTATGCACTGAGGGGAGAACTACCTGATGGAATTTAAAATATTGTGAGCTCATTGACCACCTTCTATAATTTTCTATATAGTCTATAGTTGAGTATCACCTATTTGTTATCGGTGTTGTGGATAATGGATGATTGTCTATGATGAATCCCTTTGTTTTTCTGGGATGAAATGCATCGGATGGTGATGGATTGTGATTGTGCAACACCTTTATAAAAGTACAGACAAAATAAGGGATTGTCCTATACTGTCTGTGGTGACTTTTGTCAATTATGCCATTTAGCGATAAAGATGAACAACCTTATTATATATCTTGTATTCCCTATTTCTATTTCTCGCATTGTATATTTTGTATAGGGAATAATGGCAATAGTGGCAATTATGATTTAGGAGTGGGAGGAAAGTCATGTAAGAGAGGCACGGCCTTTACAAGTAGGATTTGGTTTTTAAAAAGGGATGACACCACCGAACAAAACCCATAATGTTAAAGTGGTTGTCTTACTAGGAAACTGTTAATGGACATATATAGCAAAGTAACTTGTTTTTACAAGGTCTTTGACATAAAAAGCAATCCTTGTAGTGAAACAACCCCTAAAATGAAGTTTGACAGTGCTATTTGAATCTGTTGTGTAATGGAAAGCTATAGAGGTGATGTGTACTGAGCCATGGCCTTCTTGCCAGACTTGAAACCTTTTTTTACATGATTCATCAAGTTCATTTGAAAATTATTGTTATATCTGGATACAACCAGCACAAATATAATATACAATTTAGAAATAAAATGGCTGCTGACTTTCAAAGTAGAAAGGTCTGCTTAGTTTCAAAGGAAAATTGCATCCTTAACCCTTTGGATTAGTATGAGTGCATGAAAATGTTGCCAAGGATTACACATAATAGTCTGTAATTATTTTATGATCAGAAAATAAAATCATGAAATACATTTTTCACATTCTTTGGTGTATAACCTTTGCAGTTAACCAGAATTGAAATGTAAAAAGAGGCAGAAAACGCAGTGAATAGTATTGATTCTGACACATTTTAGATTTATTCTATAAAGTGTGCAGGTTTCCTTTCCAGAAGGCGCTGAACACCGAAGAGGTACACACAGCGGAGGTACAGAGCGTAGCCTCTACCATCATGGTGGTAAATGAGAAGAAACCGCAAAGGTTGGGAATAACTGCAGTTATACATTCTGTTCTCTGGAACAGCCTGTTTTATAGTAAGTGTGGGCTTCAGTGTGTGCCTGTGTACATTCCCCCATTACAATCACAGGATGTCATGTATCAGGCATTGTGTCCCTGGCTGACCTTTATTTGTGCACTATGGAGACTGATCCAGCATTATCTAATTATAGGTAAATTCATCATACACACGGCAAACAATATTAATTACATTTACACCTGCATCTTAGTTATTACTTGATTTAACCTGGAGACTTCTGTAAAATAACCAGTTCTTCATTTTATTACATTATTAATATTACCCCTGTTTCCCCAAAAATAAGACAGTGTCTTATATTAACTTTTGCTCCTAAAGACGAGCTAAGATTTATTTTTTGGGGATGTTTTTTTTCTATGAATAATAATTCACATTTATTGTTGAACAAAACATCAACATGTATTAATACAAATGTAGTGAAATTTTATCACAAACATCAGCATAAGCAGCCAAACTCTGGAAAATTTTATAACTAAAAATGCACTAGGTTTATTTTCGGGGTGTGTCTTTTTTTTTTGGGGAAACAGGGTATATGACATTACATTAGATGAGAAATGATAAAGCAAATAGTTTATAATAACAGAGCTACTATGTCTGGAATATCCAATTACCTCTGCTTTCCCATGTAAGGATTTATATATTATGGTAGGGCATGTTACTATTAGACTTCCTAAACACTAAACTTTTTTAAATAGCATTTTTTAAAAATTTTAAAAAAGGGTTTCAAGAAAATTTTTAAAGGGGTTTTTTTTTTCCCTTTATTTTTTTTTAAATTTAAACGCTATTTTTTTGAAACGTCAAAAAAAAACCCCAGTTTAAACCCTAAATCTTTTTGTTTTTTTGAAGTGGGGGGGAAAACCAGGGGGAAACCCAAAGGGCAAAAACGGGGGAGAACATTACAAACTTTTTTGCAGATGTTGGCCTTTTGGTGGAATTTGAACCCAGACCCCAGACCCACGAGGGGGTTTTAACCCCTTTAATTTCCAGAATGGGAAGGGCTCCCCCTTGTGCAGTTACTCTCCATTTAATGGGAAATTTTCTGAGAAAAACCCTGAATAAAAAAACCGCTTGGATTTATCGTTTCTTATTTTTTTTAAAATAAATTAAAAAAAAAGGTGCTTAAAAAAACCACCCCCCCCTGAAAATGGGGAGTTTTGGGGGCTCCTTCGGATCCCAGTGGGGTTTTTTTCCTTTTTGGGGGAAAACCCCACACCCCTTTTAAAATTAAGGGTTTATTTATGAAGGTTTTCAATATTTGTGTTTGGCAAAAACCCCTTTAGTTTGCATGCTGATTTTTTTTTTCCCTGTTTTGAATTTTTCTCCCCCCTATGGGAAAAGGGGGAAAGTAGCCTCTCGCCTCACAAGTTTGCAGTTTTTGTTTATTTTCGGGAACTTATTATAAAAAAAAGGGGCCGTTTTTCTCCCCATTGTTTTTTTAAGGTTTTTTTTTTTTTTTTAAAATTAATTTTTTTTTTTTAAAAAATTTGTTTGAGCATCCCTGTTTTGGGGGTTTGATAGCCCTGTGTTTTTTTAATTTTTTTCCAAAAAAATATGTCAAAAACCACAAAAAAAACAAATTTTTTTCTAAGTTTTCCCTTTTAAAATTATATTTCAGCTGCTGAAAGGTATCATCTGATTTCTTAAGCTTCTGAAAAAAGCGCTGAAAATAAAAATGAATGCAAAAAAAAATTTAAAAAATTTCTGCTAAAAAAAACCCTTTTTTTTTTTTTTTTTGTTTTTTGGGAAAACTGAACGTTTAAAAACCAAAAACCTAATTTTCAAATTTTCCCAAATAAAAACATTTCCTGTTTTAGGGCAAAAAAAAAATGGGTCTTGCTCTTTTTTTTGTATTTTTAGTATTTTCCTTTTAAACAAATTTTTTTTTAAAATATCCTTTTTTCTGATCAAAAATTGTTTTTTGCTTTGCTTATCCCGGTTTAAAAAATATAAACTGGGAAAATTTCCTTGCCCTTTTGTGTGTTTCTTTAAATAAATGAAAGGCGACTAGGGGACGTAAAGCATTCCCTTAATAAATTTTTAAAAACCTAGTTTTTTATTGAAAAATTTTAGGGGCTTCTTTATGGGGCCCCGTGAAAGTTCTTTTTTTAAATTTCTCCATTAAGTGATTTTGGAGTTAAAATTTTTTTAAAACTCCAATTTTTTTTGTTTTCCATTGGCCCCCAGGAAAAAGAAAGAATTAATTGCAACTTGGGGGTTTTAAACTTGCTAATTGTTTAATTTGGGTTAAAAAATACCCTAAAATATGAAATCCCCCAAATTTAAAAAATTTCCCTAAAAAAAAACTAAAGCTGCTTACAGGGGACTTTTACAAAGGGGGGGCAAAAAGAATAAAAAAAAGGGGGGGGGGAAAATGCAATTCCCCAAAAAATTTGGGAAAATTAGGGGGAAATTTTGTGTTGAGAAAAAACGGCTTCGGGGGGGCATAAAAAAAATTTGTTTAAATATATTAAAAAGGGAAATAAGTAGATTCCCTCTAAAATTTTTTTATATCCCAGGGGCGTATTAGGAACAAGGGGCAAACCTCAAGTTTTTGACTCTTTAGGAAAAGAAAGTTTTCCCACATAAACATAGAAAAAAGGGTTCTTTACTGTAAAAGCATTTAACTATGGGAACTCTCTTTTAAACTTCTGGAAAAATTTAAAGGTGAATTCAATTTAAAAGAGTTCAAAAAAGGGTTTTTTTGCAATTTCCCGGGTGTAATAATTAACAAGTTTTAGTTACTTGGGGGGGTTTGGGAAGGGGCCCTTGATTCCCCCGGGGTTTTTTTCCCCCATTGCCCAGATTGGGGGTCAAGGGGAAAGGAATTTTTTTTTTTTCCCAAAAAAGAGGGGCAATTGGCTTCTACCTCAAATTGGGGTTTTTTTTTCCTTTCCCCCTGGATCAACACCCTTTTTTACAATAGGCCCCGAACGGATGGGCCGTCCTTTTTTTTTTTTCCCTTTTTTTTTTTGGCCTTACAAACCCATGTAACATTAGGAAAAAAGTAATTTATGATAATTATCAAAATAATTTTTAAAAATTAAAAATTTTTTTAAATTTAAAAAAAAATTTTTCATATAAAATGAATATTAAAAAAAAATATTAAAAACCCCAATAATATAAAAATATCTCCTATAAAAAGGGATTTTAAAAATTTAAAAGAATCTAAAACAAAATTTTTCATTAAATAACCCCCCTATTATTTTCTTCAGATATTTTAAAATTTTTAAATTTACCTAAAAAAAATTTTTTTTTTTATTTTTTTTTTTTAAATTTAAAAATTTCCCTTTTCCTTGCTCTTTTTTTTCTTATTCCCTTAAAATTAACCCGGCCCAAAAAAAATTAAACCCCGGCCCCCTCCTACATTTTTTGGAAAAAAGGTAATGGGAACCTTTTGGTCCCCAAAAAAAAAGGATTTTCCAGGTTTAAAAACCCCCGAGGGGGTTTCCCCAAAATTCAAAAATTTTTTTACCATTTCTTTTTTTTTTCCCAAGGTTTTTTTTTTCCCCCTTTTTTTTTCCAAAAACCTAAAAAAACCTTTAAATAAAAAAACTTTTTTCCCATAATTTGTTAGGCCCCCCCAAATTTTCATCTTTCCCTTTGGGGCTTTTAAATTTTCCCTAATGGGGCCTAACCAAAGTCAGGCGATGAAAAAAATTTAAAAATTCCCCCAAACCATTTTTTGAAAAAAAACCCAAAAACCACCCTTTCCTACATTCAGGGGGCATTTCACACTGGAAAAAAAAGATGAAAAAGGCAAATTATATCCCCCCTTGTTCCATACATGTTCCCCCTTTTGTAAATTTGGGAAGGGGGTTTTTTTTAAATTTAAACCCAAATGTATAAAACCTTTGGGTTATTTTTGAGGGAAAAAAGTGAAAATTTATTTGTCCCCTTTTCCCCTTTTTCAATTGCCCCGGTTTAAAAAAAAAGTCTTTTCATAAACCCGGAAAAACATAAAGGGGAAAATTTTTTTAAAGACATTGACTTTGGGGTAAAGGGGGTGATTTTAAAAACAAAAGCAAAAAGCCCACAAGGAAAATCCGGAAAATTTTAAATTTGGGGGAACAAAGAAACTATTTTTCAACAGCTTTTCAAAGTTTTAAAAAGAAGGTGTGATTACAGGGAGGCAATTTTACCTATAAACCCGAGTCAAAAAGACCCAAAAATTTTTCCCCCTTAAATAAGAGTAGGGGAAGTTTTTTTTATCAGCTCTTATAGCAAACTAATGACACATAATTTTAAAAGGGGGTATCCCGGAGCGCCCCTTGGGAGAGAGGGGACAATCCAAAAATAAAATTTAAAAACTTAAAACTTTACCAAATAATATTTAAAAAATGACAATATTAAGGGGTTTTTGGGTAGGCCTTTTTTTGTAGTCTTTTTCACAGCATATAGTAATGATAGGGGTGGGCATACATTGGGGGGGGTTTTTTTATTTATGGAAAAAAAGCTATTTATTTAAATGCCGCCATGTTTTTTTATATTCCTTCTTTGGGGAGTTTTTCTTTTTTTTTTTAAGGGGGGTTGTCTTGGGCAGAAACTTTCCCGTTTTAAAGGGAAAAATCATCAACAAAAAAATTTCCTATTTGGGGGGGGGGGGGGGGGGTTTTTAAAAGGGGGGAAAAAAACCCGAAACCCTGCCCCGCTTTTTTGTTTTGGAAAAGCCTTTTTCCCCTTTTCCCAAGTACATACATTACTTTGTTTTTTTATTAAAAGGGTTAAATTCCCCCTCTTTCCCGTCCCCAACCCCCCCAAATGAATAAAAGCAAAAATTTCCGAAAATTTTTGAAGTTTGGGGTTTTTTTTAGTTGTAGTTTCCAATTTTTTCTGTATATTTTTCCCCCAGGCTCCAATTTTTTTTATTTGTGGTTAAACCATTTTTGGATGGAGAAAAAATGGGAGTATTGCAGCAAATGATTGTTCTTGCAACCCCCCAACTCTGGGATATTTTTATTTCTCTTTTTTTTTTTTTTTAAATAGGCAACCTTCGTGTTGAAAAAAAAGGGTTCCCCGGGGCCCCCCTAAAAAAGCTGATTCTTGGGGCCCCCAAACTACAAATAACCCAGAATGGACCCCAAAAAGCATTTTGCAACCCCCCTCTTCCCTTTTTCTGCATTGCTCAAGGGCCCACTATGACTATGGGCCTGTCTCAATGGTGCCTATTCTGATGTAAAAAAAAATAAAAAAAATGGCTGCTATAAATGTGGTAATGTGAAAACAAACAAAAAAAAAAAAAAATCCCCTTTTAGCCTCCCCAAAAAAGGGAAAAACCCTTCCATCAATAAAAAAAATATTTTTTGTCCGGGAATTTAATTTCTGCCTTCTTTTTGTGGTATGTTCACATGATAGGTCTTTTTTGTTATTCCTTTGGGAACAAAGAAAAGGACCCGGGAAAAAAAAAGAGGGGCACAAAATTTAGATAAAAGATAAATTTAAACCCCTGTTAAAAAAACCCCAAAAAATTTTCCCTCCATTCACTTTTTATGGGAGGGTTTTTTAACAAACCAAAACAAACATGGAAGCTAGAATTTAAAAAGAAGAGAAAGGCCAAAAGTGCCACCTTTCCTTTTTTACATCTTTGCTGGGCTCGCAACCCAGCACCCTTTTGGAAAGGGGGTTTTTTCCTTATGTTCCCCCAAAGAAAAAATTTAAAAAAAACTGTTTCCCCCGCTACAGTTTTAAAAAACCCAATTTCGTCTCAATAATTTAAGTCGGGAAAAAAAAATTTTAAAACCCTTCAAAGATGTATATTTTTTTTGGCTGAAAGATTTAATGTTTTTAAAAAAAGATCATGTTTGTGAAATTTAAAAAATTTTTTATAAATTTTTATAAACAGCTTTATATGAACTCTTCACTAGAGGGAACAAAGGCTGCACTTGTTTTGTTTTTGTATTTCTTTTTCTAATGTAAGGATATGTCTACACAGCAAGGTGAAAATGGCGTTCAGCGGCACCTTCACATGGCTGGACTGTGGCGCACCGCCATTTTTTTTCCGCAGAAATAACATGGTTGGATTTCGGATTCCCAGCAGCCCACTACATTGGGGCTACGGGAATACAATGGCGGTCCAGCATGATATGCAACATGTTCTACAGTATATTCCGCCGGATGATTCATGTTTAGTAAACCCTCAATAAAAAATCTGGAATTTCTATTGAGCGTTGCAAGCGCTGGGTACAGTGGGATTTTCGGCTGAAATCTGATGAAAAACCGACCAAAATCCAGCGCTGTGTAGACATGGCCTAAAGCTGAAACATTTCTACAACTTCATTTGTCTGAATGGAGCTTGCTGTTATATGTGCAATATCAACCTTATTCAGATGTGCAGAACACATTTTCAGCCATAGAAATTTCTGTTTTAGTACTGTGTTAGTAGGAAGTCCGTCTACAAGTAGCAGTTCTAAAATTACAGTTCTAAAATTACGTCATCCTTTCAAGGTACACTGTGAGAAACATAGAAGGGGATTCTTTACTGTAAGAGCAGTGAGACTATGGAATTCTCTGCCAGCGGAACTTGTCATGGTGAATTCACTAACAGAGTTCAGAAAGGGTCTGGATGCATTTCTAGATGTAATAATACAACAAGTTATAATGATAATACTAGGATTCTGGAGAAGGGTCTGGATACATTTCTAGATGTCATAATATAACAAGTTATAATGACTAGGATTCTGGAGAAGGGTCTGGAGACATTTCTAGATGTAATAATATAACAAGATACAGTGACCAGGATTCTGGAGTAGAGTCGTTGATCCAGGAATTTATTGATTGCCAGATTGGAGTCGGGAAGGAATTTATTCAGTAAAATGAGGACAATTGGCTTCTACCTCATGGGGTTTTTACCTTTATCTGGATCAACATTATAGGCTGAACTGGATGGACGTCTGTCTTTCTTTGTCCTTACAAACTACGTAACTATGTAACTATATCAAACTTGAATGAATTATCCAGACCCAGGAGCATCTGCAAAAAGCGCCTCTTTCTGGAGCACCAGGCACAACCAGGCATTATACAGCGTACTGATCTCAATGAACAATGTGTACTTTATTCCCTATGTAGTAATGCTGCAAGTATATTGAACTCTTTCAGTTGGGTATTCCCACATATTTCAGATGAATTCTAGGACCTCTGTGTGCAGCATATTTTTAGGTGATTTTCTATCAAATAGGGATTGCCTAAAGCAGAAAACTTCAAGGTGTATCTTTACCTTTCAATAATAAGTTATAATTTACATACTGCAGAATATCAATGTACATTCCAAATGTTTTAAATACAGTACTTTAGCTATCTTGTAATAATCGTGAAATACAGCCTGCATTTTTTCTATATATTTACAGTTCAACAGCCTTTATAACACCAATCATAATCACTTTAAATGATACAATAGTCTCATCTATTACAGACCAGACCCCAAAAATGGCGACATTTATCCACTGCACTACAAAAGATTAGTAAATAGTAACTCTCCACAAGGATATAAATATTTGTATTATGAAGTGGTTTAGTGACAATGTCAGGCTGTGCAGGGACACCCCTTCCCCCAACTGGACCGAAGAGAAGCAGCCATGGACTGGAAGATCATAAAGATATCTTATTTAAGGACATGGACAACCGCTTTAAGGGCTTGTCCCCACGGCACAGGTTTACAGTCAGTTTTACAGACGGTTTTCGGATATGAAAGCCGTCTGTAAACCGACTGTGAACCTTTTACATTGACTTTAATGCAAAATCTGTGCAGCAGTCCCCACTGCACGGATTTTCCACCAAACAGTTTTTGACACCGCCAGCGGTCCGAAAAACGTAGAACATGTTCATTCTTATACCAAGTATTCGGGCAGCACATGAACATGTGGATGCGAAGGGGGAGGGCTTGAATCCCCAAACCGTGGACATAAGCCGCCCCCCTGTGTGCCAAAAAAGACTAAATACCGGTCGGGATTTTCCGACTGGTATTTGGTTTCTGCCGTGTAAACGCACCCTTAGAAAACTGTCAGCTGGGTGTTACCAACCAGGAGAGTGTCCCTTCACAGTATGAACTTGTCCAATCAGTGCTGACAGTCAGTGTGTGTGCAGGGACACACCTCCAATTGTAACACCCATTTGACTAATTCAGTGAAACATTTCTAGAAGGAATAACTGAGGAACAGCACAACACAGAGTTATAAGAGAAGATGCTCCAGAATTGTAACTTCACAGGGAGCACAAAGATTCACTAAAACAGGCAAATCAGGAACGGCCACAGATCCTCTTTAAAACAATAAGGCCCAGTTCACACGACGGATTTGGCCACGGTTATGGCCGGGGGTTCCGACGCGATTTCCGCGACCATAACCGTGGCCAAATCGCACCTAGATTATTAACATGGTTTCCTATGGGAAACCGCGTTAATATTCACACTGCGCGGGTTTGGCCGCAGCTTTGGGGCCGCGGACAGACCCGCGCGTGTGAAGAACTCTCCTGTCATTTCTTGACAGGAGCTCTCTGTGCGGCTGCCGCGGGCAGCGTCGCGGGTGTCGTCGCGGGTGATGCGCGGCTGGGATGCGGCTAGCGCCGCGGCTTGCCCCCTGCTCTTAATTTGCATAGGGGCAAGGCGCAAGCCGCGCCCCAAACCACGCCCCTCCCGCGGTGAGGCCACGCCCACCGCCCAAGCCGCAAACCCGCATCGGGAGACGCGAGTTTGCGGCGCGGCCCGACGATGATTTGGCCGCGGCAAAACCCGCGGCCAAATCCGTCGTGTGAACAGGGCCTAAGAGATGTCAGGGGAAGTAACGACACATATAATACACATGCTGTGAAAATGCGATTGCTTAGCTTCAGGAGTGTACTTTGTTTACTCATCCACATCTTTACAGCAGATTAAATGTGTGCACTATGGACAGAAACTGTATTTTTATATGTATCTTATTGTACACAATAGAAAAAAAACAAGACTGGACACTTGACTGGGCAGATCAATTGTATTTAAAATGATGCAAACAGCACTTGATACAGTGTTGGCATTATAAGAACACAATAAACAAATCTGTTATGTCTTTCTGGCTGGGTATGTAGGAAAACGGGTTTGTGGCAGGTTTGTGTGTATGTGACTGACAGGTATGACACAGGTCTGATGTCACATGCACACCATTCTAGGCTATATGATTACTGGAAGGCAGTACAAATCCTGGGTAATGCCTGATAAAGGTCACATACTTAACAGGTAGGATACACTGCAGTAAACCACAAATGAAGATTTATTCTACTATTATTAAGCTGTAGTTCAGTAATACAGGTATATATGGTGATAAATAAGGCTTGAGAGATAGCTCTCCCGCCTCGCCCTGAGGATCGGTCATATATTCAAGTCCAATCAGATCAACTAGTTATGGGTTTGTATGTTCTTCTGATGCTTGTATTGGTTTCACTGGGTATTCAGGTTACTTTTACACTTCAGAAACATATCGGTAGGTTAAAGAGAAACTTAGGATTCCTGATTTGTTTATTCTAGTAAATTCCTTGTGTTTCCTGTGAAATAATAATTCTGGAGCCTCTTCTCTTATAACTCTGTGTTTCTCTATTATTCCTCTAGAAATATATGATTTAATCAGTCAGATGGGTGTTACTGATTGAGGTGAAGATCCCATCACAGTCCGATATTGCCCAGAAATAGCCTAGTCAGTATGACACGCCCCCTGAAAACTGGAATGGTAACACCCAGCTGACTAATTCAGTAATATATTTCTAAATGGAATAACAGTGGAACAACACAGGACAGAGTTATAAGAGAAGGTGCTCCCAAATTATTATTTCACAGGGAATACAAGTATTTTCTAGAACTGACATATCAGATGGTTTCACAGGTCTAAAGGTCTTGATTGCCTAAAAGGGGTAGTCCTGTTAGGAGAAAATCTCTTCGCCGGTCGCTCGTTGCTAGGTGCTATCCAGTCCTGCATTTGAATGACGAGAATTTCTTGTAATGGATTACCCCTTGAGACATTCCCTTTAAAGTGAATGTTTCATCAAAAAATGAGTCATTGTTTAAGTCCTATTTTTATGTTAAATACATTTTTTAGGAATTTTTGGTCGTTGTTTTAATTTTTCATATCACTTGCAGTTTTCACTTTGGCCACTAGGCCTTGTTTGCACTGCTTTAACAGCAGTCAGAGAGATGCTTTACAGTAGCTTCATGCACATAGGATACTTAAGACTGACTCAGTCCATTAACTTCTATAGGAGAGTTTTCTAGTCATGCTCTGTGACCTGGGAAGAAGACACTGTGCAGGGAGGTGAAAGGGTGAACTGTGACTATCTCCTCTTGTGACTGGTGGATCCCATGTTATCTATTCACACTGGTGTCTCCTTTCAGTTTTACCCTCTTTGTGCTGATAATGAGCAGACAACTGAGAATCTTTCTCTACAAAACAGGAAGTGTCAGACAATATTAGGCTTTGTGTCCAAAGTGAAAACTTTAGGACTTAAGAATAATTAAAAAATATTGAAAGTGATATGGAAAATTAAAAAGAAACATAGCCAAAAAATCTTAGAATATGTGTTTAACATAAAAACTTGAGTTAAACAATAAGTCATTTTGATGACACATTCCCTTTAAGTTGGAAGGATCATCACTGATGATCTGATTATAGAGTCTTCTGCTGGTGAGACCCCCAGCAGTCATGTCAGATTTCCACCACAGGGAAAAAGAACCATAACACAGTTCCTAGTAAACCAATCATGTAGTTTTTGGACAAGCTGAGTCCTACAAAGTAAAAGTTTATTTTTATTGCTGCTTTCCGCTCTGGCTATTAGTCCAGGATACTGAATTAAGGACCCCATCTATTAACTTTTAATGGTCTTTTAAACAGATTTTCTAAACCAGATAACTTTAACTTGCTTTCTATGTAAGTGGCCTATGACATATGTGTATGTGTTTGGGCTAAATAGATTGTCTGACTTTTTTATTATTTGAAATGGTCAGACTTGATAGTAAAAAGGGAAATGATTAGGAGTAGCTCCTCAGCCAATCACTGGGTGAGGTGGGACACTGCTGCGACCAGGGACTGGCGGAACAGCTATTTCCTGTGTTTAGAAACCAGTTACCAGGAGGACGAAATTAGCAAAAACCAGGAGGACTGTTTGGGGAATAGCAGCGGTGGGGGAATGGGAAGGTACATAAAGTTTTTTTTTTTTTATCTGTCTGCCCAGTTTAAATTAGATCCAATGTTGCCAGACATCTACTTCGACTGTTCCTATTGACCCAGGACCTATACATCCATATACACAGCAATATAAATCTGTTTAGATGAATACACAGGTGCTTTCTATGAAATATTGGAGATCTGAATGTCCAAACATATTCAGTAAATTAAAAGGTACCAAGACCTTTCAGCACAAATGAAGCATGTAACAATGAAGCAATCAAAGGGAAACTCTGGTGAAAAAGGTTAGTTTTCCATGTAAATATATTACTAGGCTTTTGTAAGCAACACTCCAGTAATGCACTGGGTGACAACCTTAAATCGTTATAGACATTTGTATTCCACGATGTTAGGGGGTTCCTATCTGATCTTCGCTGTCCTCCTATAGGCTGTAGACAATCAGGCTTTCCCATAGGGCACAGTCTATGTAGACAATTTTTCCGTGAAGTATGTTCCAATTTGAAGTCATCTAAAAAACTTCGACAGGATGTGATCTAACTGCACCTCGGCGTCACTGTATTCGGCGTCACTGAATCGGAGCTACTACCTGCAGAAACAAACCAAGATGGCAGACAGTAGCTTGACAGATCGCTTGTTCAAAGCAAGTTAGAGGTGGTATGAAATAAAAAAGTAGACTACTGTTATAATTTGGACTAGATTTGGAGCTGCAGTTTCACTATGAGTAGAGTATATGGAGAACTATCCGCCTTACAAAAAAAAAAAAAAAATCAGATGTTTAGGGTCACATGTATGAAAACTGTCTTGGTCTAAGGCTTTCCTTGTTACCCATAGCAACCAATCAGAGTTCACCTTTCAATTCACATAGGGCTCTGAAAAAATGAAACGGGCACTCTGGTTGCTATGGGCAACAAAGAAAGTCTTAGTCCAAGACAGTTTTCATACATGTCCCCCTTAGAACTTTAACTAAGATTACTCAGTCAAAACATGATAAAGGTCTAAAAGGTCTAGGTTCTACAGACACAGAACACTTCCCAAGAGATGAAGACAGTAGAGTTAAAGTTCCCTCAGACAACAGGAAGAAGATAAACACAAGGGATTACGCAGTAGACAGTTTGCTTCCCTTACATGATAAGCAGTGGCAATAAGGTTACTGAAATGTATGTCTTCCTGGCCTCCACACTGAGGTCCACCATACATTTTAAAAGTTTAGGTGATGACTAGTGTTGAGTGATTATTATCGACAAAGTTGAAATCGGCACAGTTTTTATGTTGATCGAAATTTTTAGATCATGCGATAATTTAGGTTAAATCTGTGCATCATCTATTAAGATCGCGCCATTTTTGGCGCTTCCTGTCAATTTTGGCGGCCAGCAAATCAGCTTACAGAATAGAGCAGGGTGAGATGTGTGTGCGACGTCATGACTGGGATGTGTATGGTTGCGATTGGCTGGAAAAATCACATGACCTCGTTTTACATAGAACAGCGTTTTCTGTTCAACCTCATTTGTCTCTCAGCGTCTCAGAGCAGAAGGACGTGCGCTCTGCCTGTGTCCAAACAGCTCAGCGAAATTATTCTATTTCTTCACAGAGAAAGCTCTACTGTTAGCTGTGATCTTACAACTTAGTTAGATTAGAGATTGGAAGATTTTATGTAGTCAGGTAGAGAATTTTAAAGGAGCATCTACCGCTGTAAAGTCACGGAGGGGAGCGGGAGGGGGGGGGGGGTGGCCCCCGGGCGAACACCGCCAAGCACAATAACTAATAATGGATAAAGTTCAACAAGACTTAGTGTAGGCATTTCAATGCAATAGCTTTATTATTAACAGTTTTCTATTGAAATATTTCCTGGATATTGGGCAGCCTGAACTTATATTAGGATACACATCTTTTCTAGTAACTGCAGGTCTCTTTGTTAGGTGCAAAACTCCACTTTTATTATCAGTATACATTTCAGATAGGTGTTCTTTTTCACTTTGGCGTAGTACATCTTTGTTGATAGAGCTACTTTGCAGTTAAATGTGAATACAGCAATTTTGTAGTAACCACAGGTTCTTTGATAGGTGCCAAAAAATACCTTTTATTATCCGAATACATTACAGATACGTGTTTTTTCACTTTGGCGCACTACAGCTTTGTTCATTGAGGCACCTTGCACTTAAATGTGAATACAGCAATTTTGTAGTCACCACAGGGGGAATTGAAAGGTGCCAAAAAACCTTTTAATATCCGTATAACATTTCAGACAGGTGTTTTTTTCACTTTTGGTCAGTCAAGCTTTTTTGATAGATCTACTTTGCAGTTAAATTTGAATGCAGCAATTTTGTAGTCACCACAGGTGAATTGATAGGTTTGCAAAAAATACTTTTTATTATCCGAATACATTACAGATAGTGTTTTTTCCCATTTTTGGCGCAGGCCAGCTTTGTTGTTTAGATCTACTTTGCATTTAAAAATTTGAACCCAAAGCAATTTGAGAATAGCTGTGATTTGCCGTTTTTAATAAGAGACTTTCCAAAACTCTTCCATACCTTCTCAATTTTTAGATTTTAAACAGGGGAGCGAAAGCAGGTGGTAAGCGAGCAAAAGAGGGGGGTAGCACATGGAGGTAGAGGTACGAGGGGAAAGGTGCTCCTTCCAGTGTGGTGACAACACGCATGCCAGGGATCGTCAGTTGCAGGCCCGTCAGGCCTGTCATCGCTGGGTCAGGGCCCTGTGAATCAGTAACGAACAGCGTCGCCAATCTGTCCTTCAGGGGTTTTAATGCAACCTGCATCCAGCAGTCTTTACCTCCTCATCCTCCCAGTCACGGCCCCACAAATGTCGTCATCAGCATCATCAGCATCCGTTCAACATGAAGCAAGCCCAAATGTCAACTCGTTTTAGCCACCACTGTGGATAATCCATTTTCTGAAGACCTCTTTGATGACAAAATGCGGTTGGGTCAGAAGGAAATGTTAAAAGATCAAGAGGCCAAAGAGGATGATTTTCTCTGCTCTGACGCTCAGTTACTGATGCCATCAGAGGAGGAGAAGGAAGCCGGTCAATCGGCAAAAATCCCGGGCGGTCGGCAATGCCTTGCAGCCCCTCTTGCTTGTAGCCCGCAGCTCCTGGATGCAGAATGTCAGGAAAACGAAGTCACCTGTGTTGATCATGATGATGACACATTGCGATCCAACGTGGTCTTTTCAGCAAATTTGCTTGCGAGCGCTTCATACTGGACGAGGAGGAAGACGATGGGGTAGTGTCAGTACGGGTTCCACCCCCAAAAGGGAGAGGGCGGTCGCAGAAGTCCGCTGATATGATTCGCCAGCCATGGTCAGCGCAAACCCCCGCTCCACGCTTATCGCCGTCAAAAAGGCCCCGGACCTCTCAAGCCGGGGCTTCTTTGAGCAAGCCTCTGATTCACCCAGCGATGTCATATGCCGCCTTTCCCGTAAACGCATAAGTAGAGGCAAGAACCTTAGGTGGTTTTAACCACCACCAACATGTCTAGTCACATGCAGCGAATGCATGGTTGAAATGGAGGCAACACTTGGCCAAAAAAGGCCAGACCGACCCCGGGGCCCTCCAACCACTGTCCCCCACCCTCTGTCTCGCCTCCTCCTCCGCCCCCCAAAAGCTTTCCCTCAGCTGCAGGTCTCTCAGAGTCATGATCAGGGTTCACCCTCCGTTTTCGCCTCCGTCGCCCGGGAGTACCACCAGCACCACCAGAGACCCATCCTACCCCTTTCTCCCGCCAGTTTGATGACCTGCACGCCGTACAGTGTCAGTTAGCAGCCAGCCTTCTGTCTTCCAGGTTTGGGAGCAGAAGAAACACTTTAACCCAAAAACCATCCCAAACCCAAAAACCCTGAATGTCGGCATTGCCAGGCTTTTGGCCTTGGAAATGTTGCCTTTCCGTTGGTGGACAACAGATGGGTTCCGCCTTTGTCATGGCCCTTGTCTGCCTCCAATATCAGATGCCGAGCAGGCATTTCTTTGCCAGAAAAAGCCGTCCCTGCCCGGGCCCAGCCACGTGTCATCTAAAATTTTTCAAGCGCGTTGTCTGCATCTGTGGCCGGAAAAGTCCATCTGACCACCGACACATGGACTAGTAAGCACGGCCAAGGCCGCTTATCTCTGTGACAGCTCATGGGTGAGCTGGGTGGATGTCTCTGGGGGATGACGGTGGCTCTCAGGCTCGGCGCACGCTCTTCAAACCGCAGGGATGGGGGCAGGGTTTTTTCCCCCAAGGCCCTCTGGTGGCATCACGTGTCCAGGGGAAAACCAGGCCATGTTGTTTTTTAATCTGTCTTGGAGACCGTCCACACACAGGTCAGGAGCTGTGGACGGCTCTCCGCAACGAGACCGAGCGCTGGCTGGGTGACAAGAACATGTGCCAGGCAAGGTGGTGTGAAAATAACGGGCGAAATCTGCTGGCCCCCTTAAGATCGGTAGGCTGGGGGCAATCCCTTGCCTGGCAAATGTCATAAACCCTTGTCGTCCAGAAATTTCAAAAAGAGCTACCCGGGTATGGACTGCCTGCGAGGAAGGCTCGAAGTCTAAGTTCGCATTTCCCGCCATTCGCACCCTGCTTCGTCCCGCCTGGCTGCGTTGCAGCGTCAGCCGGCCCTCCCCGTAAAACCGTCTCATTGTTGACGTGGCAACACGCTGGAATTTCCACCCTTCACATGTCCAGCGATTGTGGCAGCACCGCAATGCCATTACGCAGTACGAAGTGATACATGGCCTGACAAGCAGCGGTGCGGACCTCGGGGTGTTGACCCAAACCGAGAGTGGAGGAAAGGTGAAAGAGCTCTGCACCATCCTTGCCAGTTTTGAAGAAGCCACCAAAATGGTCAGTGCGGACAATGCCTTGTAGCATGAGCATTGTGGTGACCTTAGTTCTGGAACGATCGTTGGACACTCTGAAACAACAGGTCCCGCCAGCAACGGAGGAGGAGATGGACACAGATGCGGACACGGAGCCTTTTTCTCCGTCAAATCCACAATGCCCCAAAAGTTTCACAATTTCATCGGTTTTTCATTAGGCCAGTGGTTCGGGGTCCAGGGCTAGTGCAAGGTGGCGCATCAGCTCTCAGGGTACATCATCTCAGGCAAGTCAGGGCTGTGTTGAAACTGTGCCGGAGGAACGGAGGAGGAGGGGGGAGGTATTCCCAGGGCACCGACGTTACCGACGTCCTGCCTTGGAAAGAAATTGGCGCGATTTTGAGGCGGAGGAGGAAGATGAGGAAGATCAGTTTCCAGAGGCTTTGGGGAAAACAAGGCTCCATCTCTCACATGAGTGCTTGGATGCTCCATTTCCTCCAACATGATCCTGCATTAAGGCCATCAAAATGAACAAACAGTTACTGGGTGGCCACCCTCCCGGATCCCCCGGTACTAACAAAACTCAGCACCTTCCTTCCACCCACCCCAAAAAGAGAGTAAAATGCAGGAAATGGAGACCTTGCTGATTGATCAACTGGAGCATCTGTTGCGTCTGCTTCACGTTCCCCAAATGTCACGGCAGTAGAGTGCCAAGTAGCCGTAGCGGCAGCAGCAGCAGCAGCAGGCAAAGGGGGCAGAAGCCTAATAGGTGACCTCTGGCAATCTTTTTTACACTCACCAAAAGCAGCAATGCAGGGCAAAACATCCAACCACACAGAGACCCAGCTTAAGATCATGGTGCAAAGGACCTATCTGCGTCTCAACACCGATGTTTTTGTATTTTGTTTCGCACCCAATAGATTCTGGGTAAACCAAAATGGACGAATGGCCGAGCTCGCTCGCCACGCCATAGAGGTGTTGTCCTGCCAGCAGCAGCGTCATTCTGAGGGGGACCTTAGCACAGCTGGAGGAGTCATTACAGACAAAACGGGATCCGGCTTTCCACAGATAATGTGGATCGTTTGACTTTCATCAAGATGAATTCAGGCATGGATCTTGATGATGTTGTGGCCCCAATTGCAAGGTCACCGATTGGTTGCGGTCTACTTTTACATTCTCTTCAAACAGAAATGGTCCTCTTGAAAACCTTTTTTAAAATGATCATTTCTTACTGCAATTTTTCATTCTCTTTTCCCAACCCGTTCATTTTGCTGGTTTTGCTGTGAGGAGACTGTAAAGACAGAAGGTTTCATAACAACACCGTTTCCATTTACTACTTTATCTTTAGAAGTTTTCGCATTGTCAATGGTTTTGAGGTCGTTGCTGTGAGATACAGCTATAATTATGGTCCTTTGGAACAGAAATGTGGCTTCTAAGTGCATTTTCTCCCTTACAATTTTTAATAGTGGCTGAGAAGTCATTATTTATAATTTTTTGGGGTCATGGTTGCTGTGAGATACAGCAATAATCATGGTCCTTTGGAACAGAAATGTTTGGGTTTTAAGTGGCATTTCTCCCTCACAATTTTTAACCAAATGGCTGAGAAGTCATTTTTATAATTTTTTTGGGTCATGGCCGCTTTGAAATGCAGCAAAAACTACAGGTCCTGTTATAAAAAATGTTGTTTCTACAGACATTTGTTCTTACAATTGTCCAAAGTGGCTCAACGGTCATGCTTGAATTTTTGGGGGCATTTTGCTGTGACATGCAGCTATATACAGGTCCTATTATAAAAAAATGTTGTTTCTAACAGAATTTGTTCTTCACAATTGTCAAGAGTGGCTTTAAGGGTGATGGTTTCTGTCAGAAACAGGAATAGGTAGGACACTGTTAATGGACACTTATTGCAAAATGACTTGTTTTTGCAAGATCTTTAACATAGCTATCAATCCTGTATTGAGAAAAACCCTATTAATACAATTAAAAAAAGAGGAACCCAAAAACATGGTGGGATTCCATCCTATTTTAAAATGTGTTTTCTAGAATTTAAACTACTAAAAAACTTGCAAAGTACAAAATAGCTGGTAAAAATTTCCCCTGAATTGTACAGGGAGGTTTCAGGAAGACTTGACCAGATGTAGGTTTTTTCAGAGGACATGGAGTATTGAGAACGGAACAGAGAACAAAGTACAGAGACAATTTCCTCCAGCACGTTGAGTAAATGAGAAAAAGAATTTCCCAAAAAAAGGGCACCTGGGTGGAAACAGGGCGTTAACCACCAGTATTTCCAAGTGAAGCTCAATTGGTCCGCACTCATACGGGGGGCAAAACGATACCAGGACAGGGACAGTATATGTCCAGTGAAACTAAAATGGGTTTTTGAAAAGACTCCTTTTTCCGGCACTTTTTAATTGGGGTCATGCAGGTTTGGGCTCATGCTGTGGCAAGGACAGGTATAGTCAATGTCCAGTGAAACTAAAATGGTGGTTGAAAGACTCCTTTTCCCGGCACTTTTTTAATTTGAGGGTCAGACAGGTTTAAATGGGTCATACTGCAGTCCAGGACAGGTATAGTTAATGTCCAGTTCAACAAAAATGGTGGTTGAAAGACTCCTTTTTCCGGCACTTTTTAATCGGGGAAATCATGCAGGTTTGGGGCTCATGCTGTGGCCCAGGGACAGGTATAGTCAATGTCCAGTGAAACTAAAATGGTGGTTGAAAGACTCCTTTTTCCGGCACTTTTTAATCTGGGGTCATGCGGTTTGGGGCTCATTGCTGGGGCGGCCCAGGACAGGTATAGTCAATGTCCAGTGAAACTAAAATGGTGGTTGAAAGACTCCTTTTTCCGGCCCACTTTTTAAATCTGGTGGTTATGCAGGTTTGGGGCTCATGCTGCGTTCCGGGAAACAGGGATATTCAATGCCCAGTTCAAGTAAAATGATGGTTCAAATCATACTGCCTTCTGGCACTTTTTAATTTGTGGGTCATGCAGGTTAAAGGCTCATGCTGTGGTGCAAGACAGGGATAGTGAATGCTCTGATTTTTTTTCTGGGGCTTTTATAACCTAAGTGTGTTGCCTAAGATGTCACAAAAATCCCCAAAAAAATTGGGAATCTCGCAAGAGAAAAAAGGGGTGACTTTGATCACTTATTTACTATTTTGCCATAGGCAAACTTAACTCTATCAGTTCTCTATTATTAAACACTAAAACGTAACTTTTATTATATCTAACTCTTAACCTCTATACACACTATTTAAAAACCTGATCTCTATCCTCATCATTTAACCCTTTTTGCTTCTGAAAGGGAATAACTCCCTTTCTATCATCAAGTCTGGTGGAACCCCCATATTAACAGGAGAGCCTTTTATCTATTTGCAAAGTACTAGCTTCAGTAAGGGATCCCAAAGCAACTTTCTTGGGCAGTCGTCCCTAATCTCATAGACACAGAACAAAATAAGGACCCTTGTGACACGTCTGCAGCAGGTGAACTTGTAGACAGAGGTGAGGGATCACAATTTAAAAACGTCATGCCTGACCTCGCCCACATGTTTCGCCCGCTAACCTGGCTTTATCAAGGCTTTAGAGGTCCCAAGACGGTGGTCACAAGGCGGCCTTTTTTTGTTCTTGTGTCTATGAGATTAGGGACGACGCCCAGTAGTTGGCTTGGGGTCCCTTACTGAAGCTGTACTTTGCTATAGATATAAGGCTTCCTGTTAATAGGTGGGGTTCCACCAGACTTAATGATAGAAAGGGAGTTGCCTAAGATGTAGCACGTATCCATTTGACTGTTGTGGATGTTAATTCCAGCTTCTCCAGCCCTGTTTGGGTGTAAGAATGAAGGTGTTGTTGCTCTCCCATAGACTTTAATGGTTATCGATCATAATCTATCATCGACCATCGAATATCTTGTCGATGATGGTCGACTATCGACCATCGACCGATGTCGATGGCCAACGTAAATCGCTCAACACTAGTGATGACTTTAACCCTTTCTTTTCTTCATTAAACAATGAGTAGTACAAAAATACTTATTGTTTTGTCAATCGACCTATTTAAGGTCTTATTTTTTGAGGAAAGTCTTGCAGTTTTCATTGGTACTATTTTGAAGTTTATGCAATTCTGTTCCATTTTTGGGAAGCAAATTAACAAAAATCAGCAATTTTGGCATTGTTTCTTCAGTTATTTTACTTTTTTACAACGTTCACGGTATGGGATAAATAATATAAAAAGTTACACACGAAAAGAACAAACCACGGGACGGGTCCACAGGGCTTAATAGGGATCTGTCAGGGACAGGTTCCTGTCGGGAACGCCCTTATAGGGGCAACTGTCCCGTAATTTTTCAGGCTAGGGATCAGTGTGACGAGTAGGGCCTTACAGGGTCGAGAGTCACTGGTCCCAAACCACCTTGTTTATTTGTTCTTCTTTGTAGTTTTGTCTCTGTGTTTGTAATTTTGACTGTCATCAGTGAGAGATAATCTCTTTTGGATATTGTATTTTAATGTATAATTTAGTAAAAGTTATGTTTTAAGACCGTTTTCTCCTTTTTGAAAAATAATATTTGGGATAAATAATCATTTTGTGCTTTAGGTCATTAAGTATGGGATTTTCTTTTTTTAATTATGTCTTCACTACAGTTTTTTTAGTCCCACTAGTGATCATTTGATTGTTCTAAAACACTGAACTACTCTGTAGCGCTATTTAATATACCTGTCAATGTAAAACTGACTAGTATCTATATACTGAAGGCAGTTCATTGGTTTATTATTAAGCCCCCCGGCTGCTGTGGGAGCATATTTACATACCAGGAACTGACCCATGACTGTTTACTGTGTTTTAGGTATACTGCTGGGCTGACAGAGGTAGCCCCTCCCTCTAACACCACCCAGATCCCACAGTTGCTGTTGACCATAGCATCTAAAGGGTTAAAGAGCTGGAATCAGAGGTTTCTCCAATCCCAGCCATTAGAGCAGTAGCCCAGGTACGAGACATCTGTCCTGGCTTATTCCAGCCCCTTCATAAAAAGGCACATGAATCGGAATACTCTTAGTGACTGCAGTAAATAGAAATTTTTATGGTCACTAAGAGGTAAAAGGGTTTTTGAAACAGCATTTTGAAGGCTTTTAGCTTTTATATAGGTAAGCCAGTAAAATGCATGAATACATAGATATATGTGTGCTACCAGTACCCACATCAAAGGGGGGAAGTTCCTACACACTCTGATACACCCAAATGTCAGTTGTCTTTTTATTCATGTTTTTCCAGAAGGAATAACAGAACAACACATGGTTCTAAGAAAGGATGCTTCAGTATTGTTATTTTGTGGTTATGTACTTACTAAAACAGACCTGCCAGGAAAGCCAATTCTCCAAAATAAGAGTTACAGTAGTGCACGGTAGTCCTCAAACATGAAAACAGATGTGATTCATAGATAGACAGGGAAAGAGCCATTGGCTGTTGGCGGTTCTACAGCAGTGATTGATATATTATCTCTGCTATTCTTAGCTGAACCTGCTATGGGGACATTGGTAATTGTAAGGGTATATGCAGTAGAGAAAAAGACTTAAGAGTTCTAAAGAGTTTGTCAGTACGAAGCAGAAACAAGCTCCTGTGTTGCTGAAAAGACACAGTAGGGAGTGACATCACCAGCCCGACCATGGTCAGTGACATAGGGAAGCTTTTGTACACATGCAGGAAATTAGAACTGCTCTAACTCTGAAATGAAGCAAAATCATAGCAAAAATTTGGTCCTTACATTCTTTGGGATTAGTAGCACAGAGTAGACACTAAGGGGGACATGTATGATCGGAGTTTTCGCTTGTTTTCTGGCATATAATGCGCCTCCGCTGTCGGATGCACTTCCCTTATGTGTTAGGCGCAAGGTTCGCCACTTTCTAATGCGCCTAAAATGAAGGGGCATGCTGTGGGCGTTCTGGGGCGGGACGCACCACATTCAAAAACACCGACGCAAAGTAAGGCGCATTACAGCTCCGACAGACAGACCTATTTCAATGTGGTCTGTCTGTCGGAGGCGTCGAAGTTTGCCCCGCATTTAGGAGCGCACTTGGCGCCGACATACATCAGGTGCAGGTTTCATGGAAAAAAAAAACGTGAAAACAGGCGCTTCGACACACCGATCTTCATACATGTCCCCCTAAAACCTATATGGGGAGGCCTGTGTCAGTTTCAAAGGGAAGTGCTGACTAACTTTCATTTCTTTTCTTTATGTCAGGAAAATTGACAAGTATTTTTTAACCCCGTCAATTTTTGGTGACTGTATTTTTATTTTCTCCATTTTCCAACAGGTTTTTATATCCTTTTTTTTTTATTTTTTACATTGATATTGTCAAACCAGGCCCTGATTTTTGTATAGGGGAGCTATATTATCTTCTGGTGCTATTTTGGGGTACACATTGCTTTTTGAGCTTTCTTTTCCATTTTAAGTGGAATTTCTTTTTTTATTTGACAAATGGGAAGGGGGATTTATATTATATATTTACATTTACAAACTTTATTTCACTTTTTTACTTTTATTTTAATTACCAGAAGGAATATGTGATCGCTTGTATAATACACTGCATTACTAATGTATTGCAGTTTAATGTTCATTTACCTCTCTTCTATTACTAATATAGCAGACCGGAGGGCCTTAACTTGGCAGAGGGAGCAATAAGAGAAAATAAGAAAGCGTAATGTCCTGTCATCCCAGCACCCACGTCACACATACATAACAGTGCCTTCTTTAGTATTATAGTTTATTTGCTTTTGCCAAAAAAGCAAAAAATGTCATTATTTTACAAGTCACTTGAATATATGAAGTACAGGGGATTTAGATACATTATTCAAGCCTACCAGAATCCTTTAATATTTTCAGCTAATGGAATTGAGACTACGGTACATATTTCTTTAGATGACAAACCAGCAGGTTTAATGGCAACTACTTTATTCCAGCTACTTGCTGCATGAGGATGACTCAAAAACTATTGCTAATTTTTCAATTGGTCTGTGGTTACAATCCGTGTATGCATAAAGAAAAAAGCAGTTTAAACTTCCATATATAGTATAAGTGGTGTTAGAATGACCTGTAGAGAATGACTGAGTTCTTCTAATTGATGAGCATCTAATTAAATACAGAACAAAGTGCACCTCTCACTATGCAATCATTATGCAGCCAGTATAGTAAGGGAAGGGTGATCTGAACTGTTCCAGCATATTAACAGCATAAGGAATGGATCAGAAAAAAAGGCCCTTTCTATGCTTGTGGAGATCAGCCGGATTGTGCTCATGTGTTCCATTAAGCAGGTATTACATCATAGAAATAAGGAAGGTCTTTGGTTACCAAAACCGGTATCTTTGTGATTTCAATGTTTTACGGTTACAGATTGACACTGAACCTTTAATAAACAAAAAGTAAGTTGTTCATGACCCTAAGTAGATTAATAGTATAATTATACCGAAAAAGTTGCATTTCCTTTATTGATGACAAATTATAATTTTCTATACAATCATATCATTAGTTATTTTACAACCATATTCGAGTTATTATGGTCACTTACATGGTAAAAGATGCTGGATGACAACTATTACTGTATATACTCAAGTATAAGCCAAATTTTTCAGCACAAAAAATGTGCTCAGAAAGCTGTCCTTGGCTTATACTCGAGTCACTGCCGGCATCCGGGAACGCAAACAGCTGACTCTCCAGTCAGCCGACAACGTCCGGGCGCAGTGGTGAAGATACCACTGCGAAACAGAGAACGAGAGCTCTCTGCTCCGCAGAGGACTCCCCGGAAGACCGCATCATGCGGCCTGATGACATCACGTCACCTGTGCTGGGAAACGTTTGTATGTTTTATTTTTTAACAAACTCTGCCTATACCTGCCTATGGGAAACATATACCTGCTTATGGGGGACATATGCCTTCTTATAACTGCCTATACCTGCCTATGGGGGGACATAAACCAGACTATAACTGCTTATGCCTGCCTATGAGGGACATAAACCCGCCTATGGGGGACATATACCTTCCAATGGGAGACATATACCTGCCTATACCTGCCTATTGGGGGACATATACCTGCCTATAACTGCTTATGCCTGCCTATGGGGGACATAAACCCGCCTATGGGGGACATATACCTGCCTATCCTTGCCTATGGGGGACATATACCTGCTGATGGGAGACATATACCTGCCTATAACTGCCTATGGAGGGACATATACCTGCCTATAACTGCCTATTCCTGCCTATGGGGGGTACATATACCTACCTATAACTGCCTATGGGGGACATATACATGCCTATACCTGCTAAGGGGGACACATACATGCCTATAACTGCCTATACATGCTATGATGAGACATATACCTTCCTATTCCTGCTATGGGAGACATATACATGCCTATACCTGAATATGGGTGGGGACATATACCTTCCTATACCTACTGTGGGGACACTAAACTGCCTATGGGGGGCACTAACTTGCCGATACCCGCCTGTGCGGACACTAAACTGCCTATCACGGCCTATGGGGGACATTAAACTGTCTATGGGGGACATTAAACTGCCTGTATCTGCCTATGTCATTTTATTGGTATCCATTTTTATTTTTAAAGTTTATCTGTAGCTGCTGCATTTTCCACCATAGGTACATACTTGAGTCAATAAGTCTTCCCAGTTTTTGGGGCAAAAGTAGGTGCCTCGGCTTATATTCGAATATATACGGTAACAACTGGTATCACAGGTCACATAAAGGCAATGTTCACACGGCTTATTGCCGACGTAATTGCGGGGACGGATTTCGCCCCTCAATTACGCCGTCAGCCGTGCAGCGGGGGCGGGGCTGGAGGCTGGCAGCTCGCCAGCCCCATAGACATTCATTAAATAATGTGCATGTCACTTTCTCCTCGCCCGGCGGATTCGGCGAGCAAGAAGAAGAGACGGAATCCATAGTTCTCTGAGAACTGTGGATTACCGTAATGGCTGGGACGGATTCCAGCCGTACTGCAGCGCAAATACGGCGCTCAGTACGGCTGAAATCAGTCCCAGAATAAGCCGTGTGAACGAGGCCAAAAAGTTGTCACCCAGCATCTCACACATCCTAAAATGTATGTTAACCAATTCCTGACCAGGCACATTTTTCTTTTTTTAGTGCATCTGGGTTTAATCGCTATAACACTTTCTCACAATCAGTTGTTCTATTTATTTTTTTGCCTTTTAACGATGACACATTTTTTCAATAGCAAAAAGTGGCACTAAAATAAGTCTTGTAATAGTGTCACTTTTAAAATACAGATGTTTTTATGTAGGCAATAAAAAGTTTTAGGATAATCAGGGGCAGGTCTAGAAGTTGTTTTATTGATTTTTTTTTCCAGTTTTTTTTCTTTGTTTATTTTAAATATTGTGCCCCATTTTTACATAAATTTTTAGTTTTTTGGGGGCTGATATAATAGCTACCTGAACTCAATGCAGAGTTGATCTGATAAGATCCAGCAGCATTTGCAGCTACCGAGCCCTGGCGATCACATAACTGCTCATCCAGCACTGTTTTTACAGCGATGTGGAAGGCGTGGATGGTAATACACCATCCCGGCTTCTGCTGAGAGATCTCTGCTCCCTCAGTTGCACAATTAATGTGTAGCTGCAAACTCTGCATGAATATTCCATAACGTCTGTGCAGAGTTACTTGCCACCCAAACATTTATGATGATCAAGTGGTCGCAAGTAGTTAACCTACATTGTTTTTTCCTTTTGTTGTCTTTTGCAGGCAAAAAAGATTTGTCACCAAATTGAATTGGTGACAAAGTGTTATCTTCTGCCAGAGCCCCTACAATACACATTCAGTTTCATTTGTTTATGTATAAAATTTTATTTATGCAAAAAAAAACTATTTTTATAAAGATGTGTATTAATGCTTAATAAATACACAGAATATTTTTTGCTGGGCATGCATTATTTTACGTGTCTGAAATGCTGTAACTTTGCAAACAGTTTTTATCACAAATGCTACAATTTTTTTGTCTATATCTTGTATTCCTGATGTGATTCTGCAATCACATTTAGGCTATGTTCACACGGCTTAATTGTGGGTCGTATTTCACCCCGCAATTATGCCGTGTGTATGAGGGCGGGGCGGCGCATATACGCTGTGAATAATTGACATGTCACTTATCTCCCCACTCGCCGTATTGTGCGAGCAGGGCGAGGAGATGTAATCCATAGCTCTCTATGAGAACTGTGGAGTACCGTAATGACTGGGACGGATTTCAGCCTATAATTCGCGCAGTACGGTGCAAATTACGGGCTGAAATACGTCCCAAAATAAGCCGTGTGAACATAGCCTTACTGTCTTCTACCTTTTGGTAACCTACCAATTGTATGTCAGGAAGAAGCAGAAAACATGAAAGAAATTATGGCTGTGAGATCAGACTATACAAGATCAGTTTTTTATTGTTTACTATTCAGCTGCAGATTCAAAAAGTTTTAAGCATTTTGTAACACAGACCTTTTGCAAAATTGCTTCATTTGTCATACCAGTTGCACTAGGAAGAATTTAAATTGCACTTCAATTGCATTCAAGTTACATTTGAATGTTTGCATTCATATTAAATCTAATAATATATTATATAGGATATGATGAAAAAACAATGAGAGACATGTATGGAACTAGGTGCATCACAGTTCATTTTCACATCTTTTTTCCAGTGTATAATGCGCCTGAATGTATGAAGGTGGTTTTTGTGCATTCATAAATGGTGTCTAAAGTTCATTGTGCTTTTGCCTTGTTTGTTTGGCGCATAATAGAACTTAGGTGTATAGGTAAGGCGCCAAACATGTATAAAGGCTATAGATAGGCTGATAAAATATAAATAAAATAAAAGTCATTAGAATAGCATGTCAGTGAATAGAAACTATGGTACTGATCTTGCTTGTTGAACCACAGGTCTTGGTGTGCTGGCTCTTGCTGTATGTAGAATAAAGGGTGAGAGCAGCAAAATATAAATTTCACCTTTAATGTAGTAAAAATTTTAAATTTAAAAATCTGAACAACATAATCAGTGGGTTATTTAATGTAAAATTAGTTTTAGATTCTTTTCCTTTTAAATACATTTTATAGGAGATATTTTATATATTATAATTTATAATGATAATTTTTTATTAAATTTAAATAATTTAATGTTATATAGCTTGATAATTATCATTAATTACTTTTTATTATTGTACTGGTGTAAGTTGACAAATATTGGACATTTTTGCCCCATACAGCAAATCTAGCTTCACTTTGACACCTCAGGCTCAGGCAGATCACATTGAAATAGTTCTGCCTGCCGGAGCAGTAAGGCGCCTAGTTTTGCTGAACCACATTCAGCAAAACTAATATTACGAGAGTGGTGCAACACGCCCTCAGAACGTTCCCAAAACGCCCCTTCATGTTAGGCGCATTAGAAAGTGTCGAGTCTTATGCACAATGCGCCTAACACATTCATTAGACGCATTAGACATCGTAAACTGCTCACTTAGGCGCATTTTACGTCAGAAAAGGGTGAAAAACCCGATCATACATGTCTCCCAATGTGTCAATGTCACTATCCACAATGCAGTTTGTGTGCACAGCTACCACCACATTCACATACCTGTGCGCCACTCTTGGAAAATTCCTTCTGTTTCGCTGTGGCCACCCCATCAGGTGGACTGTCCTTCTGTTGTTGCTCATGCTGCTGCTCTCTAGTATGTGCATCTGGATTTAAAGGGCCAGTGCATGCTGCCAGTTTGCTCTTCCTCCGATGGCAGTGCTCCTATAGCTATTTTAAGAAACACTTCCCCATGTACTTTGTCTAAACTTGGTTGTGTATTTTATTGAACATAAACATTTTCTATACAGTGATTTCTGGTATTAACTATGGCTAACTGCTTCGACCTTTGCCTTCCACCTGCCTTGACCTTTGGCTACGACCCCTGACTTCCAAGAATGCTCTCTGCCTCCTTCTTGTCCATCATACTATGCTTTGACATCAGCTCTAAATTCTGCATTCAACCTATAGAATCCTTTATCTGACACAAAATAGAAACTTAACACATACTTTAGATATAGTACTGGAAAGACGCTTAGGGTATGTTCAGACATACCCTAATTTTGGCACACATATTTGCGCTTAATACGCGTCGAGATGCGCGGCGCAATTATGGTAATCCATAGATCTCATAGAGAACTATGGATTACGCCTTGTCCCCCCGCGCATACTGTACGCACCGCAATTATGCCATGTGAACATACCCTGTGTGTCAGATTCAAGCTTACTACATATATATCATACCATACCCAAAATCATTACATAACTACAGTATCAGAACTAAGCATAGTACATAAATATAACAGCATAACCAGGCTCAGCACATTTATACAGCAGCAGAACGGAGCATGATATATAAGTACAGTACAGGGACCAAGCTTAGTACATATGTACAGCACCAGAACTAGGCAAAGTAAATAAATACAGTACCAGAACCATGCAGAGTACAAATTTCAGCTGCAAAATCAGGTTACATATTCCAGTGTAAATTCAAAGAAAAAAACATAGTCCACTCACCTTATTGTTTTGTCCAGCCGTCAGGAAATAGAGTGGAGCAGCTAACGCTCAATAGTTTATCAGTAGAGAACAACAGTTAAACTCGCTGCATATCCACCAAATCAATTAATTAAAAACTCATTTTATTCTGAAAAATCTTTAAAAAAATATGCTGACTAGCACATGCAATCAATACATGGAGGAGCAAAGTTTCAAAAACACGGCATCAATGATGCATTTCAGAAAAAAATCCTTAATCGTAGCTGATCGGATTAGTTTATTAGTCTGATTTGTATGTATACAGTATGTACCCTCTGAATTGTGAAGTGCTGTGGAATATGTCAGTGCTATAAAAATAAAACATTATTATTGCAGGTTTCCTAGGTAGCCCCTAGGTAGCCAGCTCATACAGTACATTTAAAACATAAAACATTTTAGAAAATAATGTTATCACCATTTCCCCAAAGAAGAAAGAAGTCAACATTAAACTCTAATTTACATGTACTTTTTACAGTCAAAAATGCATTATCAGCAAAAAAAATGAAAAAGTTGTGGCTCTTGGAATGTGGTGAGACAACAACAAAAAATATACTGCATCCTGAAGGCCAAATTTAGCCTACGGTGGCATAATTTGAAGTCAGTTAATTGCTAATTATGCTGCTTTTCTTAGTTTTTTTGTGTTTTCTGCAGCAAATCCCCCTCTACATTATTGTCAAATACTGTTCTGCCTTCTTCTTATTTCTTCACAGGACACACAAATTATTATTCAAGCCTGTCAGTGAATTAACTCATCGGCTTATGCATACTAGAATAATAAAAATCACCGTACCTGGCAAAGTTAGGAGCAGAACAAATACTGTATTTGTGTCCTGTATCTTAATGCATGCTTCAAGCTTTTTCTCAGCTGCTTGTCTTGGTGTTATATATAATCACTTCAGCATTATGCTAGTGTAGAAAGCTGAAATTAACAAAGCACTGAAAATATATGCTAAAGGAATTGAAGATTTCAAATTATTCATGTCAATTTATTGCCAGAATGGCCAGCCTGGATGCATGATAAATGTGTTTTTCTAATTTCTTAGCTCCAGGCAACATCTCCGTCGTTTGCAGTACTAAGAACGATGCTTATAACATCTGTGAAACTTGGCCAAAACATTGCTGTCTTGTTGTAACATATTCATGAACGAAAATAGCCAACATGAAATTAGAAAGAGCGTGCCTGCTGAGTAAAATTAGCCAATTGATATTTTTTTACTTGTCAAGTATAAAACTAAACATAGCTTAAAAATGTTGATGAAATTTCTTATGTGCCGAAGACATGTGGTCATGTACTACAGACATCCTGAGCTATTTAAAGAGGTATTCCCATTTTACAAATGTACGGCACAGCCACAGGATAGGCCATAAATATCTGATCGATGCTGGTTCCATCCAGTGTTGGGCTGGAGGGCCCGAGGCCCACAGGTGGAATTGACTCTAGGGGCACACAAACTGAGTTGTTTCTGGGCCCACCAGTGAAGTTTATTTTAAGGGTCCACCCTACAGCTATTGTAAATGACTGTACAAGCCTCCTATAATCTGCCTCTTGCTTTTTGCCTCTCTTTCTCTGCTTTTTTTGCCTCTTCTGAGGATGTATATGTAGTTATAAAACAACTCCAGGTCTGCCATCCTCCAGTGTGGTACACACCCTCGAAACGTTGCACAGGTGTGTGTATGGTGGTTGGTCAGACTGCTTCTCCTCCCAATGTTTGTTTAGTTGGACATTGAGGACTGGTATACAAATGTGTTCAAGCAACTGCAGATATACTACCAATTGCAAGCATTTTACATTTTGTATCTGTGTATTTTGGATTAAGGAATAAACGTAAGAAGATGATTGATCGTTTCAAGCCCGCTATATTGGAATTTGTGGATATAAGTAAGAGATGAAGCTCTTCAAGCAGACTTGTTTGTTGTTACCAATAGAAATGTATGTTTGTGCCCACTGAACAATATACTACCTTTCAGTGTAACTCTGCCTGTGTTGATAATGAGGAGACTGCTGAAAAAATTTCTCTACAGAACAGGAAGTGCCAAACTATTACTAGGCCTGGTGGCCAAAGTGAAAACTGCAGGATTTCAGGATTTTTAAAAATATTAAGTGATTTGGAATTTTATTTTTTTATTTTACACATGGGTTTGACATAAAAACATAAGTTAAACAACAGGTATTTTTGATGACATATTACCTTGAACATCTATTCCTCCAAAGGAATACATTTTATCTGATCCAAGAACAAACATTTCAGAAGAGAAGTAACAACTGTTTGGGTCAAATAAAAAAATTGATTCTTAAAAAAACAACAGTTTTATACTTTGTTCACATCACATTATGTGGCTTTGTTAGACACATTTGCCAGGGAGCTCATGCCCTTAACTTACCCTATTAACTTACACTATCCCTGTCCTGTACCACAGCATGACCCTTAAACCTGCATGACCCACAAATTAAAAAGTGCCAGAAGGCAGTATTATTTGAACCATCATTTTAGTTGAACTGGACATTGACTATCCCTGTCCTGGAACGCAGCATGAAACTTAAACCTGTCTGACCCACAGATTAAAAAGTGCCGGAAAAAGGAGTCTGTAAATGGTATATAGATTAATATGGATTAATATGGCGGCCTTTGCACCACTGACAACAGGTGTAATTTACTATCAAATATGTATAACACAATATGCGTACAACTGAGCTCTTTGTGCCAAACAGGCTCACAGACTGCAATAAGAGAATTTAAATGTTATATGGATTAATATGGCGGCCTTCGCACCACTGACTACAGTCGTAATTTACTATCAAATATGCGTACAACTGAGCTCTTTGCACCAAACAGTAGAACGGACTTCAATAAAACTATTTACAAGTTATAGGGATAAGTTAAGCCGGTTTTTGGGAACACTGACACGCAGTGATTACAATAGAACTAAAAACACAGGGACACTTTCAACTGCTATCAGAGGGCTGCTGGCCAAAATCGTGGTAGAAAACAATGCTTTTTCAATTGAAGATTACAGAACACACTGAGCTGCAAAATATCTTCCTTTCAAATGCCTGTCATCCAGCCAACCCCCCCCCCCCCCCCCCCCCCCGCGCGCGTGATCGGCAATTTCCGATAAGCCTAAAAACCGTGCCGATTTCAACTTTTGTCGATAATATCGCTCATCCCTAGTTATAACATGAAGAATACGTTTTGTATTACCCACCCCTGATGTTACTAGAGGGCTGTATAATAGGCTTTTTAGTCTTTCCTATTGCTCTCACCAGTGGCTTCCCATTCCAGCCTTTTCCTTCCATCAGTATTATAATGTAGCAATAGTGGCATATGTCATCCATAAAGGAAAAATGTATGCCACACAAATATGTTTTCTCTGCAATGACCGACTATATAAGAAAGGGAAACATGTTGCTCTTTCCAATACAGTTAAGAAATGTATATCAACATCTCCATATCGACACATGCCAAAAGAACACTATTGGCATCCATTGAGAGATCTATAGAACCGATCAGGGTATATGCTAAGTGTCTCCAAATAACCTTATACAACCTTATGTGTTTACTTTGGTTTTATTTGTCTAATTGGAAATTGTATTAAATGGTCATCACCACTACAAAATCCACATTTGGATATTATAAAAATAATCATCTCTATTATGGTATTTGTGACTATTGAATACCTCAAGTAGATGACTCACTAATTTGTTTAAAAAGAGACAAACTTGCAGTAAATAGTATACACATTCTAGTAATAATGAAGATATGAAACTAAAATCCTGTAACAAAAACATTTCTGAATTTCAGTTCCTGTTCTGTTATCTAAGTTAAATCAGTACTAAATCATCTTTTTCTCAAAACAAGCAGATTGGCTGGTGATTGTGGGCAGGCGATTTATGGACCAGTAAATGTACACCATTTTATTTTGTTATCAAAATAGGCAAAAACAATCTGTGGGGATTGATATATCTTTAATTTTCTGACACAGTTTTACTCTTGAGTAGTATTCAATATCCTGTAATACTCTTAGTCATATCTGCAGGTTTCAATGTGGATTTTACCAAAGGGTTACGCATGAGGATTTTGTGGTGGATGCAACTATTTAGATTCCCACATACTCCATTTCATCGGATATAATGAATATGCATTTCAGTTCAGTGCTTATTGATTATCTATTACATTTATAAATATTGTGACATTTTAGAGGTGCATTAGTTCTCAGGATCGCTGGCTATGTGGTCAGAACGACTCTGGCACATATAATCACGTCACTTCAGTGCATCAGGTTAGGTTTATCACTGACCTCAGCAGTTTTATTCATCAGCTGAGCAGATGTTTCCAACACAAAAACAAAAATCTTCCGTTGCCTAGCCTGTAACATAAAGGTTCCCTTACCAATGACGGCCTAAGCCTATATCCCAGCACCACAGACAATATTGTCACTAATAGTCTTCTTGTTCTGGTGCCCTCAAGTCAACAACATCTTCTGTTCCCCAAGCTGATAGCTCTGTCTGAAGTACTCACATTATTCTCTCCCAGTTGGCTCCTAATGGGTCTAGTAACTCGATATCAGGAATGGAGTTGAACTTCTCACTTCCAGCCAAATCCTTCTCCAGATCTTTGACCCAAACACAGCCATGAAAGACCATTTCTCCCTGTTGTACATGCACTAGTGGTCCTAAAATGCACCTTCTTGCATCCATCACAATATATAGAGCGTCTAGCTATGCCATAATATAAAAAGTCATCCTAAACGAAGCCACATAAATCTATCAAAAACTGTTCTCAAGGTATCCAGATGGATACATTTGGCGTAGGCCCAAAACATAATGTGAATATAGCCCTCATAATTTATAAGAGAGGGATCCATGTGGATGAAGTGTATAAACAGTAAATCAAAATATCCAGGTGCATGTCATTATCCAGCTCATTGTACTCTGAACCCCAATGTGCATTTTGCATCAGCTTCTTCCAGGGGTTATACCACATGGCCTCCAGAGCCTGCCTTATATACCCCTGTGAGCCAATGGGATGTAGAAGATATTTACATCAAAGGTGACATGTATTAATGCACCTGCGCCTTTTTTTTACGGATCTTGTGACAAAACATGTTGTAGCACTGTTCAATACATATGCCCAAACGCGGCGCAGTCTGCACTAGACACAACACTTTTGAATGCGCCAAGAATGTGCCAAAGTTTGGTGCGAGACTACCATACAAAGTTTGGCATATAACACTCTATGCAGCAAAATGTTTGGCGCGTAACACTTTCATTCATACTGTCGTATTATACACTCCTCTATATCTATTTAAAACTCGTGTGTCGCCACCAAGTTACAAACATGTTGCCCCAAGTAGCTCTACCCCTAACATTCATCATTAAACCTTCCATGGCACAGCATCATGCCATGGATTTAACCCAACACGTCATGGGAAGGAGCTATACATTGCTACAGGGATGTAGTCCCAGAGTCGAAGGAAGTGCTATCTTGTGTGTAGCACAGAAAAACGGGGATGATTAAGGTCAAAAGTAAACAATGTAAAGTACAAATGTGTTGAAAGGACATAAATAGATTTTTTCAACCCGGAATCAGGGCAACTGTGAAAAACCCAATTCTGTAAATTTATATTCAATAAAATTCATATTAAGTGTGCTAAAATTACACAGATGCAAAAAATAAATAAAATATAAATAAGTAACATTAATAGTTCTCATTACTTTTTCCACATATTCTTTATTTCTTCTTAAAGTAACACACATCCCTTCAACCACAGTAAACGCATTTGATGTTTCACAGGATCAGAGGACAACATAGATATCCTATAGAGAATATAGATATTGTTCAATCTCCAGAGGAGAAGGGCGTTCTTCACTGTAAGAACTGTGAATCTGTGGAATAGCCTGCCTGAGGAGCTGGTCACAGCAGGAACTGTAGAGAGTTTCAAGAAAGGCTTAGATAACTACCTGATATAAAGAACAGGGGCGTAACTACCGTGGTAGCAGGGATAGCAGTTGCTCCGGGGCACGGTCGCTTAGGGGGGCCTGCGCCCCGGGGCAGCTGCTACTGCGTCTGCCGCCCCGTTAATGCTGCTCCTGGGCCCGCCGACAGTGAACTTAACAGTTCACTGCAGCGGGCGGGGAGCTGCGGGGCCCGGCGCATGCTGCCTCTGAACGCCCGGGCCCTCCAGACCCGAGCGTTCAGAGGCTGCGCTGCCCGGAGGTAGCAGAACGCAGTGCCGATCGCTCCGCTCTGCTACTTCCCCTGCCGGCCTTCTGTGATCACGTGGGCGCGCGCGGGGACGTCACCGCGCCGCCCGTGCTAAGCACAGAGGCTGCAGAGAGGCTGCAGCGCGGCGCATCGGGGGAGCGTGGACTGAGGTAAGTAAACTTTCTTATTTTACCTACCCCATATCCTGCTTTATACCCCCATATGCCTGCCTTTATACCATATGCCTGCTGTATACCCTTGCCTGCGTAACCCCCATATGCCTGCCGTATACCCCCTATGCCTGCGTATACCCCAATATGCTGCCGTATATTCCCATATGCTGCGTATACCCAACGCCTGCCGTATACCCCTAAGCCTGCCTGTATACCCCCCGGCTGCCTTTATACCCCCCTGGCCTGCCTTTATACCCCCCCCCCCCCCGGCCTGCCTGGATAGCCCCCCCCGGCCTGCCTAGATAGCCTCCCCGGCCTGCCTAGATACCCCCAGCCTGTCTGCATAGCCTCCCAGCCTGTCTGCATAGCCTCCCATCCCTGCCTATATACTCCCAGCCTGCCTGCATAGCCTCCCAGCCTCCCTATATACCCCCAGCCTGCCTGATAGCCTCCCAGCCTGCCTATATACCCCAGCCTCCCCTGCATAGCCCCCCAGCCTGCCTATTTTCCCCCCAGCCTGCCTGCATAGCCCCCAGCCTACCTGTATACCCCCAGCCTGCATATATAGCCCCCTAAAGGCTGCCTATATAGTCTAAGTCTGTTGCCTGAATAGCCCTATAGTACCGTGAAGCCTGTCTGCCCATATAGTCTAAGCCCCCTTTAAAACTTGCCTACCTTTATAGCCCCCGAAGCCTGCTTGTTTTACTTATATGGGGCCCCTTTAGTACCTAAACCCTACCTATATGGCCCCTTAGCCCACCTAACCCTGTCCCACCTATTGGCTCCCTATAGCTACCTAAACCCTGCCTTGCCTATTTTGGGCACTCTATTGCCTACCTAAACCTTGCCTATTTGGGGCCCCATATATCCTATCTAAGCCCTGCCCCGCCTAAATGGACCCATATAGCCAGGGGGCAGGTGCTGGAAAAGTCAGGATTCTAAGATATTTGGGGTCTAAATCTGCAGGGACAAGTGGTCGGGAGATTTTCATCATGATGGCGGACGGGACCCGGGTGCAGAACAAAGGGGAAAGTCATCGACTCATCAGTGAAACGTCACCTGTGAGTCACAAGATGTAACTACACTGTAATCACTTATATGTCTGTACCCCAACAGGCCCGTGTGTTTTTCACTGGGTGTCTGTACCACTATATGGTCCCCTGTATGGTGGTTATATACAGTCTGCAGAGCCTGTGTACACTTGGGGTTATATACACTTTTGGGGATACATTATTATTATATTATTATTATATTGCGGTTATTTGGTCTTTGTGTATGAAACAGTAATAGTGTAGGGTATTATTCAGTCACTATGTGGTGGAAAATTTTTGGTCTGTTCTGGGTGGTATAATGGGTCCTTATGAAATGGTTTATGGAAATGTTGGTTTTGGTATAGTGGATTTGATTGGTAGATTTTGAGGGTGAAAATGTATGGGGGTTTTTGCCCCTTGATTATCTACATTTTTAAAACACAGTCCTGGTACAGGGTCGTGGTCGGGAGTGGGCGGGGGGGGGCCCATCCAAAAGTTTGCTTTGGGGCCCCGGCTTTTAGTTAGCCCCCCAAAAAAAATATTAAAGGTATCCTTTTTCCCCGAAAATAAGACATCCCCCGAAAATAAGACCCTTTTGCCATTTTTTTTATGCAATTAGAGTTTGGCTGCTTTTGCTGATTTTGTGTGAAATCACTACATATATTAATACATGTTGATGTTTTGTTCAAACAATAATTGAATTCTTGTTCATTAAAAAAAAAGCAACCTCTGTAAAAAAAGTTTTAGCTCGTTTTTGAAGTAAAAATTAAATAAGAACTTTTATTTTCGGGGAAACGGGTTTAGTAGCTATAAATATTTTGGATCCGGTGGTGCGGTTTGTGGCAGAAATGGGGTCTCCATGGAGCAGTTGGTTCCTGCCTTTTGGGTTTTCAGGGCATTCACCAGTGGGTTGGGGGTTAAAATCCTTTCTCCTCCCCTTTAACCCCCATTTTCCCACCCTTGGGGTTAAATCGATGGACATTTTTTTTTCAACCATACTATGTAACTATGTACCTATATATATTGCAATCTTATTACGACCCTGTCATTATTTTCCCATGTATTGTATTGGTGTATCAGATGTTTTTTATTAATAAATAAATGTTTGCTATTAATGAATTTCAAATGTTGAGCTTAGGCTCATTGTTTTTTGGGTTTGTATATTTGTTTTCTTAGATGTCACCATGGGAAATTATATATCGGAGTGTTGCTGTTACAAGGTGATATGTAAGGCTAGGTCTACACCAACAATTTTTCCATCGGTTTTCCCCGTAGAAACCCCCAAAATCCATGGGCCCTTGCTGATAGACACATAAAAAATCCGTGCTGTGTCTACACAGGACAAAATTTTTTACCGTGGGTTTTAAAATCCCGGAATATGAAACATTTTCTATATTCCGCCGATTGCTAAAATTTTCTACATTCAATTATAGGGGCCAACAGCAAATCCGAAAACCGACTTCTGCGCAAATCTGCGCCAAAAACTGAGCTTCTGCCGTGGTCCAACAATGTCAAAAGGGGCCAAAGATTTTGGGGAGGGTTTTTTGATATTAAAGGTTAGACATGCTTTAAAAAGACATACCACCAAGGGTAAACACTCAAGGGGGCCTTTTCCACAGCTTTTGGACCCAATGTTATCCAAATGAAATCCAAAAATGCAGCGGCAATTGGATCCTAAACGAATCCAACACGTATCCAACATGCAGCTGTGTGTTTGGATGTGTGTTGGATGCAGCATGATCGTACCCTAAAGTTTATTGTAGGGCTCCGGCTGCGTCTTTTGGACCAAGAATTGACATGTCAATTCTTGGAACGGATCCAAAAGAAGCAATGAGACACTCATCGGCAATCACTCGCGTGAACGCTGATGCATGTTTCAAAATAGAAACAACGTAAATCACATTGCTATTTATTAGATAGGTGCTTGGGTCCATTTGGGGTCCGACAGATGGATTTAAACACACATCTAAAAGCGTATGTTCCCATGGACTCAACACGCCGCATGAACATACCCTAACTGCCACAACTCATAGAGGAATTATTCATATAATGGTTGCAAAGTGCTTACCAGTTAGAACAGCATTTTCAATTTATTCTTTGTTAAATTTGCGATAATTTTCTCAAATGTTCAGCAACATTTCTTCAAAGTTATTCAGACATTCTGAGCAGGTACCCAGATGGTTAACTTCTTTCTATCCAAATACCTGATGTAGGTGTTAAATTATGCACACACAAATCTGTTTTCTTCTCATTCAGTCCACAGTACAATGTTTTTTTTATTTTTTCATTTCTAAATGTAATAAAATAATGTACTTGTTAAAATAGAAATGATGGGGAAAATTGAACGGTATTTGTAGTTTTTCATTGAAGGGGTTGTGCCACAATAGACAACTTTTGCCTATCCACAGGATAGGTGATAAATGTCTGATTGCTGAGATCCCCACTGATTACTAAAACAGGGGGACATGTATGATCTGGGTTTTCACCTTTTTCTGGCATCAAATGTGCCAAAGTGAGCCGGCTACAGTGTGTAATGCACCTAACGAATGTGTTAGGTGCATTGTTTCGACACTTTTTAATTCTCCTAACTTGAGGGGGCGTCCTGGGGGTGGGGTGTCGCACCAGACTCGTAATATTAGACACTTATATGAATGTGGTCAGCAAAACTAGGTGCATTACTGCTCCAACAGGCAGACCTATTTCAATGTGGTCTGCCTGTGCCTGAGGAGTCGAAGTGGAGCTAAATTTGCAGATAGGGAAAAAAATTTCCAATATTCCTCAACTTACACCACTACAACAATAGAAACTAATTTATGATAATTATCAAACTATATAAAATTATTTAAATGTAATAAAAATGTTATCATAAAATTAATATAAAAATATATAATATCCCACAAATATAAAAATATCTCATATAAAATATATTTAAAATGAAAAGAATCTAAAACTTATATTACATTAAATAACCCACTGATTATGTTGTTCAGATTTTTTTTATTTTTACTACAGTAATTTTGAAATTTATTTTTGCTGCTCTCACCCTTTACTCTACATACAGCAAGAGCCAGCACACCACAGATCTGGCTGGAACCTGTAGTCCATTAAGCAACATCACTACCATAGTTTCTATTCACTGACATGCTATTCTAATGACTTTTCTTTTATATCCAGCCTATCTATAGCCTCTATACATTTTTCGCATTACTAATGCGTCTAAGTTCCGTAATGTGCCAAACACACAGGTGAGGCGCGTCGAACTTTAGACCATTTATCATTACAAAAATACCACTTTCATACATTCAGGTGCATTATACACTGAAAACGAGACTCGGCTATTCACTTCGAAGCGTCTTCCTTCATACATGTCTCCCCAAAGGAGAGGATACAAAGGATATACCTCTATCATATTATTTCGTTGGCCAGAAATATAGGATGAATACTAATTTGCCAAGATATCTCTAAAGTCCCATTGCAATTGTCACTAAGGGAAGAGATCCCCACTATTTCTAAACCTAAAAGTATTTGTTCTGGATACCAAATTGTTGTGTGAAAGCAGTGTCATGTGTTGTTCTGTTGTGGTAATAAATGAATAAAACTTTCTCATGCTTCAAATAATGGATGAGTTAGTCTTTCATTGTGTAAAATTGCATGTGTCCACTTTTTATTTTACAATATATTGAGAAAGCTTTTGCAACACTTAATTATCTTGCCCCATCTTTTTGGACTGGCCACAAGGAAGTAAATAATCATTAAATAGGTTGTCTCCTACAGATATTGCTATGAATATTAAAAACAGAAATACCCCTTTAAAGGTGTTTTCTCACCATGCTGTTTCACTGAGTCACAAGCAGTTTTACACTCACTCTGTCTCCTCAGGCTGTGGGTGGTTCTATAGCAGTGATTAGCATATTTAGCTTCTCTGTAAGTTGCTGAGCTGTTACACTGACAAGTGTAGAAGTGTAGGAAAATCTCTTCAGTAAACAAAAGGTACAAGTTCTGTGAGGACTAAAAACAATGGATTATCTGTGATCTTTTTATAGATAATTTTTTTTGCCAAAAACTGACTACCCATCCATGGTGACATCAAAACCCCTTTCTCGGGCTCCCCACACTAATCAATAACAGAGTTATGGTCAGTTAACCATAGGAACATGTGTGAAGCACATAAAATGCCTCTTATCTCACGACTAAAATAAAATCGAATGTATTTTGAAACATTTTTTCAATTTTTTTTTTTTTTTTTTCCCCAATAAAGGGTCAAAATTTTAATCTTTGTAGTGAGAAAACCCCCTTTAAAGGGGTTGGAGAAATTTGGAAATGCCCCCTTTTGGTGCATGCCAAAGAAAAATTTAAAAGTCCATTTTATGTGTTTTTTTTTGTTTAAAAAAAGAAGCAATTTTTTAAAAAAAAATAATCCATAACCTTTAAAGTATTTTCCAGAACTCTCATTTGCCATAAGATTACATCTTATTAGAAATCAACACTTTTGTAATTAAGCTTCATATAAATTGTGATTTTAATAATGTACAATTAGAAACGTATTTGATTTTATTGAAATAGACACCTATTGTGCTTTGGATTCGGGCTCAAACTGAGGCAACCTAGATCTTCTCAAAACATCACTGTACCCGGCAACCAATCATCGGCCTTCTGGTCACAAAGGAAAACCAATGGGAACCCCTGTTTTATGCAACAAAAATATTCCGAAAAAAATTTCCCGGTCACTTCATTTTGGGGCCAAAAATGAATGCAAACCGAAAAACCCCTTTTAATAAACAAAGGAAAAACAGTCCTGGACAAATCCCTTAAAGCTAAAACCCCCAATTAAATTTCCCTTTTTTATTTATCGTTAAATAGCACTTTATTTTCCGTAGTCCAGTAAAATAAACAAATATTTTGATATTTTTCTGTCCTTGCCCAAATTTGGGGGGAAAAAATACCCAGATGATATTTGAACAGTCATTGAACAAATGGCAAACAACATCCGGTGGATCCCAAGTCATGCAATTGCAGCCATATAGTCAATTACTAAAAATCTTTCACTGTGAACAAACCCTTTCATGGAGAGAACCCGTGTATGTCACAAACCAACGCAAACCCAAAAACAGTCAAGGGGTAGCAAATTTGATTAAAATAATTTAAAACCCCTGTGATTTTTTTTTACAGACAAATTTTTAAATTGGGCATGAATCTGCTAAAATGATCATTTATTGTCAAATTTCACCTGCTGAACAATCGTTTTGGTAACAACATGGTTATTTTAATCAGCTTTAATCTAATGGGTATGAATACCTTAATAGTAACAGCTCTTCAGAGTTAAATGGGGGAAAAAAAAAATATTCTTTTTCTACAACCCTGCCCCGGTTTATTGTCCCTCAATTGCTGATGATCCCCCATTTTGGGCCCCCCGTTTGGGGTTTTAACCGGACAAAAATTTCCTATTCCCAAAAATTTACTTGCTCTTGGATGCAAATTGTAAATGAAGTCAACAAACATTGATCAAAGCACAACTTGCTGGTCATATCAGAAAGAGACAAGACAAAGTGGAATACATGAAATCTAAATGCGAATTGTAAAGGAAGTCAACCTACCTTGTATCTATGACCAGTCGGTCAACATAAACTCTTGTTCACTCAATGATGCTAACAAAATAAATATTCTGGGCTGACAACCATTGTCTCCCCATAAAGGGGTGTCCCCGAATGAAATTTCAAACTGTCCCGTTTTTTCCTGGGGGTCAAATTTTTAAACGCCACAACAGCTGGTTGACGACATCATCACACAAAACCCGTAATCAAAATGGGGGGGTTGGGGCTTTTTTAGTCCCCCCCTCAACAAATAGCACAGGAAATGAGGGTGGGATTGGGGTTGGGGGAAATTTTTGTAAAAGTTTTTTTTATAGTTTTTTGGGTATTTTTTAAAACCCTTTTTTTTTCCGTTTTTTTGTAAAAAAAAGGTATCTGACAAAAGGTTTTTCCCATTTCTATTTCTTTAGGCTTGGGTCAGCCAGAGGTGGGTTTTTTTGTCACCAAAGCTACACCCAATTTCCCCCGCTTTGTAAAAACAGAGGAAAGAAAATTTATCCAACACTGGTTTCCCAAATTAAATCCAAAAAATCCAATTTAAGTCCCCAAAGGGGGAAAAAAGAGAAAAAACAGAAACCCCTACAAGGGAAAAAGACAAATACTAAAAAACCATCTCTTGGGATCCCCTGGGAAAATCAAAGCGTCATGCCTGAGGGGGGATCTGGGTGCATGGAAAAGGGGTTTTTTGGGCCTCACAGTACAAAGGGTATAACCCTACACATCTCCCCGGGGGGTTTTGTCCTCTGTTTCCCCAACATCTCCCGTGGCCTCTAAGCCAGGGGTGGGCAATTAATTTTCCCATGGGGTCACATGAGAAAGTGCGATGGTTTTGGGGGCCGGACTAATAAAAACATAGAATGAACGGGAAAAAAATTCGTTTTTGGAGGATTATCTTTGTGAAAACTTACTGGGGGATGCATCTATATACCTCTTTATATACTGATGGTACACAGTAAGGCAGGTATATACAGCTCTCCTCAGTAAGGTAGGTATGTAGATGTATGTCCCCTCAGTCTGGCAGGTATATACAGCTCCCCTCAGTCAGGTATATAGATATAGGTACCCGCAGGCAGGTATATAGATACAGCTCCCCACAGGCAGGTATATAGATAGGTACAGCTCCCCTCAGGCAGGTATATAGATAGGTACAGCTCCCCTCAGGCAGGTATATAGATAGGTACAGCTCCCCTCAGGCAGGATATAGAAGAAAAAAACACAAAGGGGGCGCACAATAGTGAAGGTTGTAAAAATAGAGATGAATTGATAGAATAGGTAAATGTGCTTACCTTCTGAGGTTGCGCTCGTATTATAGAGGCACAACTCTCACATGCGCTTGCAGGGCTTTGTGGTGCCGGCTGCTGGTCTGATAGATTCCGGGGTTCAGGTGAACGCCGGAAAGATGCAGATAAAAAGGTAAAATGGCGGACCCGGCGCACGTGGAATTGAGATAAAAGCCAAGATTCTGACCTATAGAAAAGTGTCTTTAATTCTTAAAAGGTGCAGGGGTATTAGACCCTCGCACCGTTAAAAACTTAGGACAATAAAAAACCCAACGCGTTTCCTGCCGTATACCGGCACTTTCTCAAGGGTAATTCTGTAGTAAAAGCTGTCAATCAAGATCATCAGTGACAGGCTTTTAAAAGACAAGAGATAGTCGTGTCGGTATACGATTGGAGTAGCGGTAAGACTAACACCCGTATTGCTGATTGATGTACCGCTCCTCCAATCGTATTCCGACACGACTAGCTCTTGTCTTTTAAAAGCCTGTCACTGATGATCTTGATTGACAGCTCATCCAACTAGTCGGCTCCTTTGATATGCTGATTAACATCCCAGTCGACCTATACAAAAAATACTATCCATTTAAATATCACAGTAACTTTTACTACAGCATTACCCTTGAGAAATTGCCGGTATACGTCAGGAAACGCGTTGTTTTTTTTTTATTGTCCTAAGTTTTTAATGGTGCGAGGGTCTAATACCCCTGCACCTTTTAAGAATTAAAGACACTTTTCTATAAGTCAGAACCTTGGCTTTTTTCTCAAATTCCACGTGCGCCGGGTCCACCATTTTACCTTTTTATCCCCTCAGGCAGGAATAGAGATAGGTTCAGCTCCCCTCAGGCAGGTATATAGATAGGTACAGCTCCCCTCAGGCAGGTATCTAGATAGGTACAGCTCCCCTCAGGCAGGTATCTAGAGAGGTACAGCTCCCCTCAGGCAGGTATCTAGAGAGGTACAAACTCCCCTCAGGCAGGTATCTAGTTAGTTAGGGCTCCATACAGGCAGGTATATAGTTAAAGCTTCACACAGGCAGGTATATAGCTAGTTGGTCTCCATACAGGCAGGTATATAGTTAAAGCTCCACACAGGCAGGTATATAGTTAGGGCTTCCCACAGGCAGATATATAGTTAGGTGTGTCCCCAGGCAGGTATATAGTTTGGTGTCCCCAGGCAGGTATATAGATAGTTAGGTGTGTCCCCAGGCAGGTATAGAGATAGCCAGGTGTGTCCCCAGGCAGATATATAGTTAGGTGTGTCCCCAGGCAGATATATAGTTAGGTGTGTCCCCAGGCAGGTATAGAGATAGCCAGGTGTGTCCCCAGGCAGGTATAGAGATAGTTAGGTGTGTCCCCAGGCAGGTATATAGATAGGTGTGTCCCCAGGCAGGTATATAGATAGTTAGGTGTGTCCCCAGCCAGGTATATAGATAGTAAGGTGTGTCCCCAGGCAGGTATACAGATAGCTAGGTGTGTCCCCCAAGCAGGTATATAGATAGTGAGGTGTGTCCCCAGGCAGGTATACAAATAGCTAGGTGTTTCCCCCAGGCAGGTATATAGATAGTGAGGTGTGTCCCCCAGGCAGGTATACAGATAGCTAGGTGTGTCCCCCAGGCAAGTATATAGTGAGGTGTGTCCCCAGGCAGGTATACAGATAGCTAGGTGTGTCCCCCAGGCAGGTATATAGATAGTGAGGTGTGTTCCCAGGCAGGTATACAGATAGCTAGGTGTTTCCCCCAGGCAGGTATATAGATAGCTAGGTGTGCCCCCAGGCAGGTATATAGATAGTTAGGTGTGTCCCCAGGCAGGTATATAGATAGCTAGGTGTGTCCCCAGGCAGGTATATAGATAGCTAGGTGTGTCCCCAGGCAGGTATATAGATAGCTAGGTGTGTCCCCAGGCAGGTATATAGATAGCTAGGTGTGTCCCCCAGGCAGGTATATAGATAGTAAGGTGAGTCCCCCAGCCAGGAATATAGATAGAAAGGTGTGTCCCCAGGCAGGTAAACAGATAGCAAGGTGTGACCCCCAAGCAGGTATATAGATAGTTAGGTGTGTCCCCAGGCTGGTTTACAGATAGCTAGGTGTTTCCCCCAGGCAGGTATATAGATAGTATGTTGTGTCCCCAGGCTGGTTTACAGATAGCTTGGTGTGTCCCCCAGGCAGGTATAGAGATAGTGAGGTGTGTCCCCAGGCAGGTATACAGATAGCTTGGTGTGTCCCCCAGGCAGGTATATAGATAGTAAGGTGTGTCCCCAGGCAGGTATACAGATAGCTAGGTGTTCCCCCAGGCAGGTATACAGATAGTTAGGTGTGTCCCCAGGCAGGTATATAGATAGCTAGGTGTTTCCCCCAGGCAGGTATACAGATAGCTAGGTGTTTCCCCCAGGCAGGTATATAGATAGTTAGGTGTGTCCCCAGGCAGGTATAGAGATAGCTAGGTGTGTCCCCCGGCAGGTATAGAGATAGCTAGGTGTGTCCCCAGGCAGGTATATAGATGTCACGTTCGTGTCATCTGGCTCTGGTCGTCGGCGAAGGCCGCTGCGACCATAACTGCGGCCTTACTTTTTCTTGTGTGAACACTGTCTTCCTTCTGGACTCTAAATTGAATTCTGGCCAACGCCCGTGGCCAGGGGAATTTTTTTCCAGCACCCCCTCTGGGTTAATCCCCTTTTTTTTTTTTTCAGGGGGGGGGGGGGGTTTTTTTTTTTTTTGGAACAGTTTCCTGCTTCCTATCACCCTGGTTTTTTCCCCTCCCTTTCCCCCTTTTTTAGCCCCCAAACTTCCTTATCTTTCCTGCTTTGGGTTTTTTTTCCCTTTATTTCGCCGTTTTGTTCTTTGTTCTGTGCTCTCCCGCCCTTTTGGTTTGGGCCCCCCGGGTTTCCCCCCCCCTTTTGTCTCATTCTCTTTTCCACGTTCCCCGTGCTTTTTCCCGACTTTGGACTCCCCCCCCGGTTACCCCCCTTGTTTTTGCCTCGGGAAACCTTTCGTTGCCCAAAACTGTTGCTGCCCTTTGGGGCCCGCCTTTATACTCTCTTTTTTGGTGCCCTTTTTGGCCTGCCCCTGTGTCACACTTATAACATTTGCATTTATCGTCTTCTGGTTTGGGGGCCGGCCTTTAAGGATCGGGTTCCCCAAAAGGCGGGGGGGACGGGGGCCGGGGATCAGATTCGGGGCCCACTTGTTTTGTGTGTGTGTCCCTGACGGGGCCCCTGTTTTTTTTTTAGCGGGGGCCCCATACTCAAAACCTTCTCACCTGCGGTTCGGATGAGTACCGACCCTGCCCGGTCTGGGGCCCGTCTGGACGAGTTTCCCACGAAATTTCCGGGGATGGGGGGGCCCCTTAAATGTCCCAGATATCACTCCGACTGGATGCCAGGGTTATTTCCCCCCTCCTGACCAGTCGTCCCTTAGTATCCGTGCCCCCCCCGGGGGTTTGGGGGTTTAAAAGGGTTTTACCAAAAACCAAACTTGCGTTTTTCACCTGCTTTTTCGGGGGGAAAACCCTGATAAGTTTGGGGACCTTAAAGGGAAATCCGTCGCCTATTTTTGGGTTAAAAACCTTTTTTCCCTCAGGGCTGAAAAAAGTTGCCATGGGGGTTTTGTCCCTCCCCCAGGGCCCCACCCCCGGGGTTTTGGGGCATTGGAAATTCCTCCTGAGGCCCCTAAAGTGGAGTTGGTGGACAAATTTTTTTTTTCTTTGGGGCCCAATATTTAGATGACCCTAACCCGGGCCAAGCTTTGGGAAAGAAACCCCTTCTCTTTTTCCATCCGCAGGGTCACCCGCACTTGAGGAGTAATGTTTCTGAATTCCGCCAATGGGCTCGGCTTTGGGGGTGGCCTGATCCCCTTGAAGACCCTCTTCAAAAAGGGGGGCTTTTCGGGAAGCGGGTGAAGGATGCGAGGGTTTCGTCCCTACTCCCAGAGCCCCTTAGGGGATTTTTTGACCTTAGTGTATCTATGGGACAGAAGGTTGAGGGGAAAAAAACGCAAGGAAAAGAGGGGGGGTTTTTTTTTGGAAAAGTTTGGACCCAAGCCCCCTGTTAATTCTTTCTCCACTATGTCTGCTTAAAACTCCTTTTCCCAAACTCTTTTTTCACCATTTTCCTGTTTGGGGGGCCCTGGGAAGGGGAACCCATGGTTTTGGGGCTCCGCTGGGCGGCTATCGGAGGAAAAATCGAGGGGACAATCCCTTTGGGTTTTCTCGGGGAGCCCGGGGCCATTTTCCTTTGGGGCTGCCCGCCCCGGGGCCTAAGTCACCGTGGGAGATCGGCAAACCCTAAAGGGAAACAGCAAAAAAGGGGGTTTAAACTCGGTTTTTACAGGTCCCCCTTTAAATTTGGGGATAACAAGATTTTTTTCCCGGGTAACCTTAATTTCCGGGGCCCCAAGGGTTTTTTTGTTTGTAAAGGCTTTTGATCGGATTCGGACCCTTTTGTTATTTTCCCTTTTACATGTCGTGGCCCAAAAGCCTTGGGGGTTAGAACTAATCCCTTTTATGTTCTCCCTTTTGGGTTTCGGGTGCTGACTCTCCCCCCTTTAAGGGAGGGAAGAATAGAATACCGCACCACTGAAATTACTTAAAATGTTGGGTGCCTGCATTCCAAACAATTTTTTTTTTTTGTAATGGAGAGTTTACTACTGATATTTTTTGGGGGTTTCCATGGTTTGCCTTCATAATCCTGTGTTTGACTGGGGGACTCCCTGATTTGGGGTTTAAAAGGGGGGGAAGTCATGTGGTCCCCCTTTAAAGGGACTGTACAGTCCTTGGTGTGTTCTATAAATAAATGATTTTTACTTCCCGATTTCGTCTCGGGATTTTAAGATTTTTTTGATGGGGCCCTTTGCGGACCCCCTCCCGCCGAAAAGGCCCCCCATTGATTGCGTTTATGGGAACCTTTTTTTTCCGGGGGGCCAAGTCCCTAAGGGTCGTATTTTAACTTATCAAACCCCCGGACGGGAATTTTATGGGGTAAAATATATAAAGGAAAGCCGGGAAAAAAAGGGTCCCCAAAAGCCCTTCCACCTCGCCGGGGGGTGCTGGTTTTTTTCTTTGTCGGAAAAAAAAAGATGGAGGCCTCCGTCCCTGAAATGATTTCGGGAGCTCAATAAAAACACTAAAAAAAAAAAAGCATTCCACTTCCCCTAAACCCGGGAATTTTTTAGCCAGGTGGTCGGTGCCCGAGGGTTTTTTCCCAAAATTATCTCCGGGGGGCATACAACCAAACCCCGGAAACGGGGAAGGGGAAAAAGGGAAGACGGCCTTTTTTTCCCCTTGGAGGGGCACTTCGAATACCTTTAATGCCGTTTGGTTTTTTTGTAATGCCCCAGCCGTCTTCCAAGATTTTTTTTAACGTTATCTTTAGAGACCTTCTGGGCGTTTTGGGTTTTTGTGTACTTAGATGACATCCAATCTTTTCCCGGATTTTGGGTAAATCATCAAATTTATGTTTAAAGGGGGTCCTCTCCGGGGTTTCGTCAAAAACAAATTTTCGCCAAACTGTCCCAAATTCTGTTTTGGGGTCCAGGGGATAGGGTTCTTGGGGGAATTCTTAGTCCTAGGGCTATAAGTATGGACCCCAAAAAGGGTTTTGGCCATCACACAGTGGGGGTGAGACCTTTTACCTTTAAGGGGACCCAAAAGTTTTTTAGGTTTTCTAAATTTCCATCGCAAATTTTTCAAGAATTTCCCCCCTTGATTGTTAAACCCCCACTGACCCTTTCTAAGAAAGGGGGGGGACCCCCCCTCCCCGGGGCACCCGAGGCCCGAAAGGCATTCTTAACCCTTTAAAATGTTTCACTTAAGGGAACCCGTCTTTGGGCCAAACCCGATCCCCGGGCCCTCCTTTTGTCGTTGAGGTTGGGCCCCATTCTGGGGAAAAAGGGGGGGGAAACCCCTCCTGTCCCCGGGAATTTAACCTTATACTAATCTTTGGCCCCCCTTTCCTTCTTCTCCAAAATTTTCCCCGCGGAGGTTTAAATAAAGGGTATTTGGGAACCGGGGAAAAACTAGCCCCTAAAATGGGGTTTTGAAGAGTGGAGGACCTTTCTGGAGGGGGCCAACATGGGGGGACTGTTCTTCCCGCCATTTAAAAATGGTTTTTATTTTTGATAAGGGAAAAAGGTTAAACCCCCCCCAACCGATGGGCTCTGTTTTTTTCTAGGTTCAATTTTGTAGTTTAACCCATCGTCCACGGGGGGAAAAAAAAGTTAAGGCTGACGCCTTGTCCCAAGCTTTGGTTTTAAAAAGACATCTGGGGGGAGGAACCCCAAAATATCCCCCGCTCCGGGGGGGGGTTGTCGCTACCCTTTCCACTGGAATTAAATCTCCACGATTGCGAAAAATCTTTAAAAACTTGGCCCCTCCCAGTATCCCCCCGGGGAAAAACCCTTTTTTCCATGTCATCTCCGTTTTAAAAAACTTGGGGGAGGGCCACTCCTCCCGTTGTTGGGCCTTTCCCGGGATCGCGGGCACCCTTAACCCCCTGTCTCGTACCTTTTGGGGGGCCTTCGTGGCAGCGTGTGTCAGGGAATTGGTTTCTGCTTGTTTAAAACTTGTGCCAGGGCTAAGGTCCCCCCCCCAACTTCCGGGGAAGGTTTTTTTACCCTCCCCCGCCGTTTTCCCAAAAAAAGGCCCCCCCCACTTAAACTATGGATTTTATTACCCGACCTTTCCCCTTTCTAAGGGGGAAGTCGGGAATTTGGGGGGTGGTGGACCGATTTCTTAAAAAGTGTCTTTTAAAGGTCTAAAGGGGAAAATTTTTATCCGCCAAAACCCCCGCCGATTTTATTTGTTCGTCATTTTTACTGAGGACTTCTGGTAAATTTCCCTTCCCGTAATTTTGTCTGTTTGGGGGTACAGTTTGTGTCAAAGGTTCTGGAGGGTTTTTTTGGGTAAATTAGGCATTTTTTTGTCCCTTTTCCTCTGCCCCTTCCCAAACCCGGGAATTTTAAAGGGGAGAATGAAAAACTTTTAAACCCGCAAATAAACAAATTTTCTTAGATGTTTTTGTTTTTGGAGTGTCAGGAGAAGTGGAGGGAGTTTTGCCTATGGCCCAAGTTTTCTCTTAACAAACACAGGAATTCCTCAAACCCCATTTTTTTTCCCTTTTTCTGTTTTTTACGGCTTTCACCCAGATAAATTCCCCCGCAAAAGGTTGCGAATCTAAAATTCCTTTTCCCTTTAAAAAAACCCCCCCATCAAGCGAATGTGCACCCGTTGGGCTAGGAGTCGCGAGAAATCTAGAAAAAGCCCCCAAAAACAACAAATTTTAAATTGGGTAATAAAAACGCGAACCCCGGGCCTGAAATGCCCGCGGTGACAAGGTGTGGCTCTGACAAAAAAATTCCGCCTTGGGTCCCCTCTATAAGTTTTGCGGGCCCCGGTTTATTGGTCCCCTTTTTTTATCTCTTAAAAATTTTTTAACCCGGGATTTTTTTAGATTTCGCCTTTTCCCGGGTTCCCCCCGCATTCAACCCCCGTGTTTCAAAAGGGCTTACTTAAAAAATACATTCCTGCTGTGATCGGTCGTCCCCCACCCCCCCGCCCTTTGGGGTTTTTCAAGGGGAGTTTTGAAATCGAAAAATTTAGGTATAATTGACTCCCGGGAAGTCCAGAACGCTCTTCCCCAAAACCCAGTTCACTGGAAAGGGTTTGGTCCAGAGGAGGGGGTGTGGGTTTACATACAGGGGCTTGCACGCCCCCAAAAAAGTGGAAAGTTCCACCCAAACAAACCCCCCCAAAAACCCGGGGGGCCTAAGGAGGGTCCCGGGGGGCCCCTCATAGAAGGGGGGGGGACTGCCCCCGGTTTTGTGTCATCTGGCTCGGGCGTCCGGGGAAGGGGCCCTGCGACCATAATGCGGCCCTTTTCTTTTTTTTTGTGTGAACAAATGTCCCTTTCCCTTTTTTGGGACTTAATTGAATTCTGGCCAACGCCCGTGGCCCGGAATTTTTTCCAGCATCTTGGGTTAATCTCATCTCCCGGGGGATTGACAGATCCCCTTTTCCCATCACCCCTGCTCTTTCCTCCCCCTTCCCTATTTATAGCCCCCACTTCCCTTTTATTTTGCCTGGGTATAGGGTTTTTTTCCCGTTGTTCGCCGTATTTCTTCTTGTTCTGTGCTCTCCCTGACCTTTGGGTTTTGGGCCCCGGTTTTCCCCCCCTTTTTCTAAAGTCTCTGTACCCGTTGGGCCTGCTTTTTGCCGACTTTGGACTGCCCCCCTTAAACCCTTTTTGTCTTCCCTCTGTACCTTTTGCCCGAAAATGTGCTGACTTTTGGGCCCCCCTGACTACTCTCTTTTTGGTGTCTTTTTGTCCTGTCTGTGTCACACTTATAACAGTGCAGTTACAGTCTTCGGTTTGGGGGGCCGGCCTGTTAAGGAGGGGGGTTCCCCAAAAGGCGGGGGAAGGGGGGGGGATCAGAGTCGGGGCCCACTTGTCTGGGGGTGTGTCCCTGACTGGTCCCTGACAATAGATACAGGTGTGTCCCCAAGCAGGTATACAGATAGCTTGTGGGGCCCCCGGGGCAGGTATATAATATAAGGTGTGTCCCAGGAAAGGTATACAGAAGATAGGTGTGTCCCCCAGGGGTATAAAGTAGTGGGTGTGTCCCCCAGGAAATTATAGTTTTATGGAAAAATAAAAAAAGGAAAACACTAATACTCCCCTTGGCTTACCTGACTCCCGGGCCCGAGCGCCCTCATCTTCTATCGAGAAGTTTCCCCGGGGGTGGTGGACGTGATACGTCATGCCGCCACCCCGGGGACCTCCCCCGGGCAGCCCCGGGGCCCGCACAGAGTTATTACTGTGTGCTCCGGGGAGAGGCGCGGCGCGGAGAGCGGAGTTCCCCGGCCGCTGCCTTTTCACCACAATGTAGCGCTGACGGCCCCGGTGGCCTCCCAATCCCCCGGCCGGGGTGGGCCGCACGCTACTGTTAGCAGCCCTGGGCATGGTACGCCGGGGTGCGCATCCGACGGCTTGGCGGGCCGGGCGGCCCGGGGCCGTACTTTCCCCAGGTCTGCTCTAAAATGGTCTGTATCGCCCCCCCCCATGGGATGTCTGTACAGAGGTAGTAAAATGTAAAGAGGTGCTGGAAAAGTGAGGAAGTGAAGAAATTTGTATCCAAATCTACAGGGATGAGTGGTAGCCGGGAAAGCCCAACATGGAAGGTCAATGGGAAGAAGAAGAAAAGGGAATGTGAACGACTCATCAGAGAAATTGTCACCTGTGAGTCACTGGATGTAACTGAACTGTAGTTGCTTATATGTGTGCAGAGCCTGTGTACACTGGTATTTACCACTATATGGCCATTGTATCGCATTTTTGTAGGTTTTTTTTTGGTTTTTGATGGATTCCTTCCATTTTTTCCCGTGTTAGTAATGAGGTTCTAAAAAAGGGCTTCTGTATTATTCGCGTTGGGACTTGTCAGCCTTGGGGTGACAAAAAAGCACCATGAGCTGAAACCAAGCCCCAGGACTAGTATTAGAGAGAGATGTCTTTCAGACACCTCTATTTTATTAACACTGGGAAAAAATAGTAAAGAAATACACAAAAACACTTTACTTAAATAAACACTTCCCAACAATATCCCTTCTTGACCATTTTATTAAAAGATGGATTCAACACTGGTCCTACATAGTCCAACGAGTCCAAAATAGTCCAGAGGAGAACACTAATCAGCATTTGGCTGACAGCTATCTAAGAAGCTGAGGGCAGCAAGAATGCTAAATATGGCCATAAAGATAGGTAGACTCCCCTTTTAGATAGGTAGCTTCCCACATTAGTTAGCCATACCCATGCTATTAGATATATAGTCCTGCCTCCCACTCACTACCTAGGTAGATAGGTCACCCATTATTTGATGAGGCCCTGGCAGGTAGGGAGGTAGATAGGGCCAACAGTAGGTAAAGCCCCAGCTAGGCATAGCCCCATGTATGTACTTAGAAAAGGCACCAGGTAGGTTGTCAAGACCTTAAGTAGGTAGGTAGGTACGTAGGAAAGTAAGACCGTAGATAGGTAGGTAGTCAGACAAGGCCTGATGTAGGTAGTTGAGGCCCCAGGTAAGTAGGTAGATAGCCATACAGGACCACAGGTAGGGGCTTCAGGTAGGTGGGTGGGAAAGATAAGGCCCCATTTAGGTAGGCAGGGTCCCAGGTAGGCAAGGCACTAGGTAGATAGGTAATTGGGCAAGGCCCCAGGTAGGGAGGCGAACCTTAGGTAGATAGATAGGCTCCAAGCAGATTGATGGGTAAGGCCAAGGTAGGTAGGGGGGCCTCAGGTAGGTAGGTAGGCAGCAGTTATGCCCCTGATAGCTAGGAAGCAGTGAGGCCCAAGGTAGATAGGCCATAGGTAGTTAGGTAGGTTGGCCCTAGGTAGGCAGTAGTTAGGTCTTTGTAGACATAAATGTGAATACAGGACAGTTACATTTAGTGACTTACAGGTGAAGTCTTTTCTAATGAGTCGTTTTCTTTTTTCTTTCTTCATCCGGTCCAGACCCTCATTTCATCTTCTCTCGGCCACAACTCGTCCCTGCAGAATTTACCACACAAACATTAAAATTAATTTTCCCATGGAGCCGCATGAGAAAGTGGTATGGTTTTATATGGCCAGACTAATTAAAAAAAACCTTTAAAATAAACCATATGGAAAACGTGGAATAATTATTATTTTTTTTTTTTTTTGTGGAAATCTATTCTGTACCCTCAGTAAGGCAGGTATATAGATACGTCCCCCAGTAAGGCAGGTATATAAAACTCCCCTCAGTAAGGCAAGTATATAGATATAGGTCCCCTCAGGCAGATATATGCAGCTACTCTCAGGCAGATATAGGTCCCCTCAGGCAGGTATATTGATATAGCTCACCTCAGGCAGGTATATTGATATAGCTCACCTCAGGCAGGTATATACACTCACCGGCCACTTTATTAGGTACACCATGCTAGTAACGGGTTGGACCCCCTTTTGCCTTCAGAATTGCCTCAATTCTTCGTGGCATAGATTCCACAAGGTGTTGCAATGATGCTCAATTGGTACCAAGGGGCCCAAAGAGTGCCAAGAAAATATTCCCCACACCATGACACCACCACCACCAGCCTGAACCGTTGATACAAGGCAGGATGGATCCATGCTTTCATGTTGTTGACGCCAAATTCTGACCCTACCATCCGAATGTCGCAGCAGAAATCGAGACTCATCAGACCAGGCAACGTTTTTCCAATCTTCTACTGTCCAATTTCGATGAGCTTGGGCAAATTGGAGCCTCAGTTTCCTGTTCTTAGCTGAAAGGAGTGGCACCCGGTGTGGTCTTCTGCTGCTGTAGCCCATCTGCCTCAAAGTTCGCCGTACTGTGCGTTCAGAGATGCTCTTCTGCCTACCTTGGTTGTAACGGGTGGCTATTTGAGTCACTGTTGCCTTTCTATCAGCTCGAACCAGTCTGCCCATTCTCCTTTGACCTCTGGCATCAACAAGGCATTTCCGCCCACAGGACTGCCGCTCACTGGATGTTTTTTTCTTTTTCGGACCATTCTCTGTAAACCCTAGAGATGGTTGTGCGTGAAAATCCCAGGAGATCAGCAGTTTCTGAAATACTCAGACCAGCCCTTCCGGCACCAACAACCATGCCATGTTCAAAGGCACTCAAATCACCTTTCTTCCCCATACTGATGCTCGGTTTGAACTGCAGGAGATTGTCTTGACCATGTCTACATGCCTAAATGCACTGAGTTGCCGCCATGTGATTGGCTGATTAGAAATTAAGTGTTAACGAGCAGTTGGACAGGTGTACCTAATAAAGTGGCCGGTGAGTGTAGATATAGGTTCCATCAGGCAGGTATATAGATATTTGTCCCCTCAGGCGGGTATATAGATATAGGTCCCCGCAGGCAAGTATATAGATATAGGTCCCCTCAGGCAGGTATATAGATAAATATAGATTCCCTCAGACAAGCAGGTATATAGTTATAGGTCCCCTCAGGCAGGTAACCGAAATTAACAATAACAACACTGATACTTACCTTTCCTCCTTCCCAGTTCAGTGTCTTCCTCTTCTGCCCGACACTGGTGGCATGACGTCATCACGCCAACAGCGCCGGAACGCTCCTCCGGCGGCTCCTCGGCCGCACAGCCAATGACGGCTGTGCGGCTGAAGAGCGGCAGCAGCGCGATGAGCTCACTTCATTGCGCCACTGCCTTCAGTGAGCTAAGCAGCTGGTATCAGTGTATACTGGCCGATTAGCTTCAGATGTCGCTTGCACCGCGCTGGCAGTGATCGCTGCATCACTGGCTCTATGCGAGCCAGCTATACAGCGTGTGGCAAGGGGGGGTCCTATGGGCGCCCGTGGTTCAGGGGCACGGTCGCAAATGCGACCGCTGCGACCCCTCTAGCTATGCCACTGACCTCCATCTAGTACGTCTAAGGCCTTAGACCTACTGGGCCGAATAGTGAAGCAGTGGCGCTCTGCTCCGCTTACGGTTTTATCTGTTTGTGCCTCCTGAGGACACACACACAGTTGAATTGACCGTGCAAGGGGCCTGGCCAGCACATCATGCCTAAGAACACTAGGGCCCCCTGTGGCGGTGGGCCTGTAGTAGTGCTGCAGATTTTCATTTTGCCCAGGAGCTGGACTTCTGTTCCATGGGGTATATAGTTTTTATTAAATCAGATGACCTACCCATTTAATCCATAATTACAGTGTATCTGTCTTTCCTTTTTAAGCATAAAAGAGATGCTATTTTAAAAAATGTAATTTAACTTTGTAAGGCACAACATTGCTTTAGTAGTGATGATTCCGTATATGCATCACTTCCCAAAAAGACACAAGAAAACGACCACTCTTGATCAATCATTGTGTGGAAACTCAGGTCAGAACCATTTATAGTATTCATGAGTTACAGAAAAAATTCTAAATATATAAATAAATGTAAATATATATAAATAAAGTTTTCTTTTCTAATTGTGTAATACATGAAAAAGGAAACTACCAAATAAGAAGGATGATAGTAACTGTGGATTACATACACTCACCGGCCACTTTATTAGGTACACCATGCTAGTAACGGGTTGGACCCCCTTTTGCCTTCAGAACTGCCTCAATTCTTCGTGGCATAGATTCCACAAGGTGTTGCAACGATGCTCAATTGGTACCAAGGGGCCCAAAGAGTGCCAAGAAAATATTCCCCACACCATGACACGACCACCACCAGCCTGAACCGTTGATACAAGGCAGGATGGATCTATGCTTTCATGTTGTTGACGCCAAATTCTGACCCTACCATCCGAATGTCGCAGCAGAAATCGAGACTCATCCGACCAGGCAACGTTTTTCCAATCTTCTACTGTCCAATTTCGATGAGCTTGGGCAAATTGGAGCCTCAGTTTCCTGTTCTTAGCTGAAAGGAGTGGCACCCGGTGTGGTCTTCTGCTGCTGTAGCCCATCTGCCTCAAATTTCGCCGTACTGTGCGTTCAGAGATGCTCTTCTGCCTACCTTGGTTGTAACGGGTGGCTATTTGAGTCACTGTTGCCTTTCTATCAGCTCGAACCAGTCTGCCCATTCTCCTTTGACCTCTGGCATCAACAAGGCATTTCCGCCCACAGGACTGCCACTCACTGGATGTTTTTTCTTTTTCGGACCATTCTCTGTAAACCCTAGAGATGGTTGTGCGTGAAAATTCCAGGAGATCAGCAGTTTCTGAAATACTCAGACCAGCCCTTCTGGCACCAACAAGCATGCCACGTTCAAAGGCACTCAAATCACCTTTCTTCCCCATACTGATGCTCGGTTTGAACTGCAGGAGATTGTCTTGACCATGTCTACATGCCTAAATGCACTGAGTTGCCGCCATGTGATTGGCTGATTAGAAATTAAGTGTTAACGAGCAGTTGGACAGGTGTACCTAATAAAGTGGCCGGTGAGTGTATATGACATGAAAGATAAAAATGATGAGTGTAGAGTTTTATTCTCAGTATTAGTTCCCAGTAACATCCAAAATTGTTCTCTTCCCTCAGTACCAATCAATATAAATTTTCCAACTGAGCTGAAAAAAATTGCAGCATAGTAATGTATTATTTACTATAAAATATAGTAATAATTATATCAACTGTCCAGTTTAGAGTCTAAACACAATTTATGTCAATACCTATGTAGGTGTTTACCAGCTTTTTATTTGTGCTTTATAGCTCAGCTTTATTAGAGCAAAGTTGTGATTTATGACTAAAGCTCAGCTACAGAGCCTACAGGGAGTCTGCGGTAGTCTGAGACACACCTCCTGTCTCATCAGTGGTTCAGGCTGCGGCTGCTCTCTTCCTCCCCTTTGCAGTTGTGCCTTTACAGATTGGCTGCTTTATTATAAACACAAGTGTATCACCAATTCATCAGGAAGTCAGTGCATGGGAGAGCTAACTTATATTGCAAGAGGATCATAAAGGACAAACTAATAATCCGCAAAAGAAAAAAAAAGATTATCAGGTTACTGCCATACACATACCAAGGTAAATGAGTCTGAAGAGCCTTTTTATATAGCCAGATACTCTTCTTTACATTGAACCGCTAACGACTATCAGGGCAATAAGAAAGACACCATACGCAAAGGTGTCTAGAGCACAATACTCAAAAAAACCAAAATTGCCAAATAAAATTAAGATATTTTATTAATTAAAAAGACAATACATGATAAAAATCATCACCTAAAAGAGAAATACCACTGCCCATATACTTACTATCATAACATAGTATTTTTGGTCTACTGTATTTTGCGGCAAAACCACTTTTGATGCCATATTCTCAATGTAAATGAATTGTCGTACACCAAACTGGGTGCAGAATATGTCGGGCACGACACATTGTAGTGCGCTTAAAAATGATACGCCTCCATATTGCAATGCGCCTATTGAGGCGCATTACATATACTAGTAATGATACGTTATGTGCCTCCAGTGTGCAATGCACCTTGAGAGGCGCATTACATATACTACCATTGATACGCTATGTGCCTTGATGTGCACAATGCGCCGCGATTTACGCAATGAGCCCATTTTGGCGCAATGCGCCTTGTAGGCGCATTAAGTTTACCTGACGTCAGATTTTTGAGAGGATCGTACTTTCTGGCGCACTTTACTCTGATTTAATGTGCCTAAAAACTGCCACGTAGCCGGCAATTTTGAACCGCACATCCTCACACTATACGTTTATCTAATGCTTCTCAGCAAAACTTCATAATAAATGAACAGGAGGTTCTTAGTATACTTTTTGATCAAAACGTATAGGCCCACTTGCCACGTCGCGGCGACCTCCATAAAGTCGGTCCCTACGCTAAATGGGGGTAACACTGCATGGCAGCCACCACCGCAGCAAAAACCACACAGATAAGGGGCACAGCCCAGTGGCCCAACAGCACCACTGCTGCCTGACCTAGCCCCCTGAGAAGCATTAGATAAACGTATAATGTGAGGATGTGTGGTTCATGCCTCTCCCTTCCAAGTTTGTATATACATATCTCTCTCTTTACACAGCACTCCTCCCCATTTGGCCCAGGTGTTTTTAATTAGCAGTAGTCTGCATAAGGGTTGATGCCCTGTTTCTTGCAGTCTGCATGCAGGGAGCCCTGGGAAGGTGAGCAGTGTCTACCTTTCCTTTTGTGGTGGCGGTGCTGTGTGGCGGCCATTGCTGCTGTGATGCTGTGGCGGTGGGGTGGTGCAGCCCACAGCCAGGGGGCTAGGTCAGGCAGCAGTGGTGCTGTTGGGCCACTGGGTTGTGCCCCTCATCTGTGTGGTTTTTGCTGTGGTGGTGGCTGCCATGCAGTGTTACCCCCCTTTAGCGTCGGGACCCACATTATAGAGGTCGCCACGACGTGGCAAGTGGGCCTATACATTGTGATCAAAAACTATACTAAGAACCTCCTGTTCATTTATTATAAAGTTTTGCTGATAAGCATTAGATAAACGTATAGTGTGAGGATGTTCGGTTCATGCCTCTCCCTTCCAAGTTTGAATATATGATATAAGTTTACAAAGGGAAAAATGACCAGTTGAGAATAATAAAGTCATAATTCTATACATACTGGACATACTCGGAGTATCAAGCAATGGGCAAGGGACGTGTCACGGATGCCCCCGGGTCGCAGGCGCATCCGTTCTCCTACACCTAGTGGAGCCCCGTCCCGCACGTCGGGTTCGGGGTCCGCTCACCCTCCCGTCCCTGTCGGCGTTCACTTACCCGGCCACGCTCCTGCTCAGCCTGTCTCCGTCTCCTGACACGTGGCTCCGCCCCTAGGGCGCGTGCCGGCAGTTTGAAATTTAAAGGGGCAGTGAGCCGGTAATTGGTCATTGCCGGGCACTGCTCCTATTTAAGTCCGGCCCCTTCCTGGCGGCCTTTGCCGGATACTTGGTGTATTTCCCATAGGAGAAAGCGTTCCTAAGTCTCATCTAATCTTGTCTTCCGTGTACCGAACCGCCAGCTTACGTTTACCGACCACGAACCTTGCCGCCACCTGACCTCCTGCCTGTCCACGTTTATGAACCAGAACCACCTGTCCTGACCTCCTGCCTGTCCCCGACCACGAGCCTGCCTGCCGATTCTGTACCTCGCCTACCCTTGGCCGCCACCGCAGGCAAGCCCCGCCCGTGGAAGCGACCTGGTAGACTCCCGCCGCAGCAAGTCCATCCCTCTTTGGGCGGGTCTGTGAATCCGAGACCTATTAGGATTCCGCTCCCTTGGTGTGGGCTTACCATCGCCTGCGGTGGTCCAGTGGATCCACCTCCAGACCGTTACAGTAGGATCCGGCCATGGATCCCGCCAAGGTGTCCTTGCCAAATGTTGCCAACATCACCACCGTCGTGGTCAAGCAATCGCAACAGATTGCGCAGCAAGCACAGCAGCTCGAGCAACTCTCCTCCATGGTGCAGCAGCTTGTCACCGCTCAGCAGCAGCAACCTCCGCCATCTCCAGTAGTTGTTCCTGCCTCAATGGTTCCTGCGGCTCTGAGGGGTCCCAAGCTTCGGCTGTCGCTCCCGTCTATGTTCGACGGAGACGCGAAACTCTGCAGGGGGTTCATCACCCAATGCTCTATGCACGTGGAGCTGATGGCCGATCAGTTCCTGTCCGAGCTTTCGTGGTCAGCCTGCTCTCCGGGAAGGCCCTGGCATGGGCTACACCTCTGTGGGACAGGAACGATCCAGTGACGGCGGATCTTCAGTCGTTCCTCAGTGAGTTCCGCAATGTCTTCGAGGAACCAGCTCATGCATCCTCCGCTGAGACAGCCCTCTTAAACCTACGCCAGGGGGATCTGTCTGTAGGAGACTACGCGGTGCAATTCCGCACTCTGGTCTCTGAACTGTCTTGGAACGAGGCCGCTCTGTGCGGCACCTTCAAAAAAGGGCTCTCAAGCCGAGTTAAGCTGACGTCTTGGCCGCTAGGGACCTCCCGTCTTCCATCAGTGACCTGATCCGGTTAGCGACCTGCATCGACGTACGCTTCTTTGAACGGGAGGAGGACCTTCGGCAAGAACGTCAGTCAGCCCAACCTCGCCGGTTTCCTCGCCTGGCACCGGTGTTCCAGAGGCCTCCTGCGCCCAAGCCGCCAACACCCCCGGAGGAGCCCATGCAGATTGATCGGGCTCGTCTCTCTGAGCAGGAGTTGGCCAAGCGTCGGCAAGGGAACTTGTGCCTCTACTATGGCAGCTCAGAGCATTACCGGAGGAGTTGTCCCAAGCACCCCAAGCTTGCGGGAAACTTCCGCACCTAGGATCTGTGGGAGAGGCATTCCTAGGTGCAAACTCCTCCTCTCCATGTCTGCTGATGCCAGTGCCAGTTCCCGGCCTGGATTCGTGCTCGGCCGGGAACTTCATCCACCAGTCCCTAGTGAAGCAGTATCAGCTTCCGTTGGTCCGCTTGGAAAAACCGCTCGTCATCTCATCGTCAGCGGGGAGCTGCTTAGCGACACCATCCAGTTTGTCACCAAGCCTCTGTCCCTCCACGTGGGGGCGCTGCATAAAGAAGAAATCTCCTTCTATGTGTTCCCTCGCTCCTCATCAGCGGTCCTCCTCGGACTCCCATGGCTGCGGCTCCACTCTCCTATCATGGACTGGACATCAGGAGAGGTGGCGCGTTGGGGTCCCCACAGTCGGGGGCGGTGTGTGGTGGCACCGCGCCCGAAGCTTTCCTGCTCTAGCTCGACCCTTCAGGAGCCGCTGCCCGGGCTGCCGCCCGAGTATCTGGAGTATGCCGATGTGTTCTCCGAGAGACAAGCCGAGAGTCTTCCTCCGCACCGACCATACGATTGCCCGATCGACTTATTGCCGGGTACCAGTCCTCCCCAGGGCCGAGTCTACCCACTGTCGGTTCCTGAGACCCAAGCTATGTCCGAGTACATCCAGGAGAATCTTCGGAAAGGGTTCATCCGAAAGTCCTCGTCTCCCGCTGGTGCGGGGTTCTTTTTCGTAAAGAAGAAGAACGGTACCTTACGGTACCTTACGGCCCTGCATAGACTACCGGGGTCTGAACAAGATCACGGTGAAAAACCGTTATCCATTCCCGTTGATCACAGAACTTTTTGACCGTCTGCGGGGCGCAAACATTTTCTCCAAGTTGGATTTGAGAGGGGCCAACAACTTGGTCCGAATCCGCAAGCGCGATGAATGGAAGACGGCCTTCAACACCGGGGATGGGCACTTTGAGTACCTGGTGATGCCCTTCGGATTGTGTAATGCGCCTGCCATCTTTCAGGAGCTCGTGAATGACGTCTTCAGAGACCTCCTCTACACCTCTACACCTGCGTGGTGGTTTACCTTGACGACATCCTGGTGTACTCTCCTGACCTCGAGACCCACTGCAGCCATGTTCGTCAAGTGTTGAAGCGTCTCCGGGAGAACCATCTGTACGCCAAGCTAGGGAAGTGCCTCTTCTCTTAGACAAGCCTCCCGTTTCTGGGTTACGTAACTGTCAGCCGTGTTGCAGTGGCCACGCCCAGTCGGTCTGCGGGCTATACAGCGCTTCGTGGGTTTCTGTAATTACTACCGCCAATTCATCCCCCACTTCTCAACGCTAGTGGCTCCGATAGTGGCCCTTACCAAGAAACAAGCCAACCCACGCAGCTGGCCCGTCGAGACCGAAGAGGCGTTCTCGAAGCTCAAGTCCGCCTTCTCTACGGCATCTATCCTTGACGTCCGGATCCCGCGAAACCCTTCACGCTGGAAGTGGATGCCTCGTCTGTGGGAGCCGGAGCAGTTCTTACGCAAAAAGGGCCTACGGGTAAGACTGTAACGTGTGGCTTCTTTTCCAAGACGTTCTCTTCGGCCGAGAGGAATTACACGATTGGCGACCGGGAGCTACTGGCCATAAAACTGGCCCTGGAGGAATGGCGTTTTCTGCTGGAAGGTGCCCGTTTTCCCATCCGCATCTACTCAGACCACAAAAACCTCCAATATCTCCAGACGGCTTAGCGACTTAACCCATGCCAGGCTAGATGGTCGCTGTTCTTTTCCCGGTTCGATTTCCAGATCCAATTCCTTCCTGCAGAGAAGAATGTGAGAGCTGACGCTCTCTCCCGTGCCTCTGACGTGGTGGGTGAAGACACTACTCCAGAACACATAATTCCCCCAGAACGTCTTGTCTCAGCAGCTCTAGTTGAACTCCGGAAGGTTCCTCCTGGAAGCACTTACGTGCGTCCTGCTCTCCGCAGACGTATTCTAAAATGGGGGCATTGCTCTGTGGTGGCCGATCATCCCGGCGCCCGAAGAACGTTCCACCTGATATCCCGGTTCTGTTGGTGGCCAGAGCTTGAAAGGGATGTCAAGGACTTCGTTTCGTCTTGTGACTCCTGTGCCTGCAACAAGACGCCACGTCACAAGCCGGCAGGCCTACTATAGCCACTACCTATTCCCACGCAACCATGGACCAACATCTCTATGGACTTCCCCTTCGTCTGGCAACACCGTTATTTGGGTGATCACGGATCGCTTCTCCAAGATGGCGCATTTTGTCCCGTTGCCTGGCCTGCCGTCTGCCCCCCGCCTGGCGGAGTTATTCTTTCTTCATGTGTTCCGCCTGCATGGACTCCCTCAGCAGATCGTCTCGGACCGGGGAGTCCAGTTTGTCTCCAGGTTTTGGTGAGCCCTGTGTGCCCAACTTCGGGTGAAGCTCGACTTCTCTTCAGCTTACCACCCGCAGGTAGAGAGGGTCAACCAGGTCTTGGGATGTTACCTTCGCCATTTCGTCTCGGCACGTCAAGATGATTGGTCCAACCTGCTGCCATGGGCGGAGTTCTCTTATAACTCCCTAGAGTCAGAGTCCGCGGGGGTCTCCCCCTTCTACATCGTGTATGGCCTGCATCCCCGCCCTCCTCTCCCTCTGGCACCTTCCTCCGAGGTTCCGGCGGCGGACGCACTGGTCCAGGACATGAAGGCCATCTGGTCCCAGACCCGTCAGTCTCTGCTCCGCGCTTCCGAGCGCACGAAGGCTCAAGCGGACAAAAGAAGAATCCCTCCTCCGGTTTTCTCCCCAGGTGACAAGGTGTGGCTCTCGGCCAGATATGTCCGCCTTAAGATGCCTTCCCACAAACTGGGACCCCGTTTCCTGGGACCCTTTGAGGTCATCAGCCGCATTAACCCGGTCTCCTACAAACTCCGGCTTCCTCCTACCATGAGAATCCCCAACTCGTTCCACGTCTCCTTACTGAAACCCCTGGTCCTTAACCGGTTTTCTCAGAAGGCTGTCCCTCCTCCGTCTGTGGCTGATGCGCACAATGTCTTCGAGGTCAAGGAGATCCTGGGCATGAGGAGAACGAGAGGGAAGAGATATTTTTTAGTGGACTGGAAGGGGTTCGGGCCCGAGGAGAGGTCTTGGGAGCCGGAGGAGAACATCCTGAATCGCAGTATCATCCATAAATTCCTCCAATCCAGTAAGAGAGGGGGGCCCAAGGGTGCAATAAGGTACATTCTAGTGCAAAAGCGACAATTCTGGCTCAGGTAAACCACTTTTAAAGAGGTGTACCTGTTCCAGCAGTAATGTGCCTGGATTTGCCGTACTGAAGCTATAAGTGTGTAGCTTCATATGGTTGTAGTGTAACACGCCTTCAGCACACCCCCCGATCTTAGGCGCATTAGAAAATGTCACGGGAGCTCTGTAATGGGCCTGATATTGGAGTGCTCCTGGTTAAAAATAGAGTGAACGGGGCCGTTAATACATGTCGCCCTAAATGTATGACTATTATGTTATGATAGTAAGTATATGGGCTGTGGTAGCACCTTTCTGCTTTTGGTAATGATTTTTATCTTTTTAATCAATAATAAAACATCTTAATTTCATGTGGGTTGCCAATTTTTGTTTTTCTTGTTTACATTGATAGAATAACTGGTCCAAGGATTACACAAATAGGGGAAAGTTTACTTTGACTGGAATTTCAAAAGCCAGGCTAAGGCCCGGTTCACGTCTGCATTGAGGTTAAATTTGGAGCCTTTATCGTGACGGCGGAACCGATTCTGTTACATGATTGACATCAATGGTGCTTAAAGGGGTTGTATCATTTCATCAAATGGTCTTCAGAATAAGGGGACAGTGAAAACAAACAACTTTGCAATTGGATGTCATTAGCAAATCTGTCTTGTTTTCACAGTATCCCTTATCTTCTGTTTCTATAAACACAGTTCCCCAGTGCGGGTCGGATTCCTCCTCCTGTCCTGTCATTGACTGACGGCTCTACTAACTTACATTCTGTCTGGCCCCGGTCGGATTCACGGGAGCGAGCATTCCTGTCTCTCTCACTCAGAGTAAGGGACCAGCAGAAATTTCACTCTGCATAGCCAGAAGAAACACAATAACACTGCAGGGCTTCTTCAATCAGAACACAGCAAAATTGTGCCATGGTGCCTAACTCTCCTGCATAGAAGGGAGATCTGTGCCCTTCATAGGAACACTGGATTCAACTGTAACACACCTCCAGCTGAGAGAGGAGAGGAGATCAGTGCTCTGAGTTCATAGAAGACTGTCTAGATTGAATGCAGGTATGTAGTGTTTAAACAGCTCTTACAAAATAAGACTGCAGGGAGAGGAACAGTGAGATGTGGACTCAGACAGTGGGGGGGGGGGGGGGGGACAGGGCTCGGAAGCCAGCATGAACAATGAAGGGGGATGAGTCATAAACCCTTCAGTTAAGAAACACCCAGCTGGGAAGGGAAGAAACCCCCCTGGATTTGTAGAGCTGAGAAATTGAAAATACTTTGAAACACATTAACTGAAGAAGCGATGCATCCCCTTTAATGGACTCTTTTCACTACAATAGGGTCTGTTATCTTAACGGACAATCTTGGAATCTGCAACAGACACTCCAAATGGAATTTCTGAGGCAAATGTGCACCGGGCCTAAGGCCTCGTTCACACGGCTTATTTCAGAACGTATTTACAACGGATTTCCGTTGTAAATACGTTCTGTAATCAGTTGAAAATCAGTTGCACATAAGTGCCACTAAGTGTGGCACGTATTTGTAACTGATTTCCCGACGGATTCACCATCTACAATCATTGTGGGTGGTGAATCCGTCCGGAAAGAATTGACTTGTCAATTGTTTTACCGTCCGGATTGCCGTCGTCAATCCGCGGCGGCAATCCGGAACGGAATTTCGCGTCGTGTGAACGCAGCCGTATTTTCTTTTGAAATCAATAGAAAATAGGCTGTGACTTATTTCGGACGGATTTGCCGACGGATTTTTCCGTCGGCAAATCCGTCCGAAATAACCCGGTGTGAACGAGGCCTAAGAATTAAATCTGCTGGAATTGTAACAATTTTATTAAAAGACGCACACCGCTTAAATTACATGTTGCATCTGTAAATATCCATGTGGCACAAATAGAAATCTATGTCAGCACTCAACAAACCTATATTAATGCTATGATTATTATCAATATCTTGTATAAAATATATTAAATCTTCCTCATAACACCATATGTACAACTTTAATGCCTTGAAAAAATATTTTCCTTTAGATGCCCTACATTTGTTTTTTCGTTCAACTCCGTTTGAATTGTAGTGGAAATGCTATTCACTGGATAATTGATACAGTTTCATGGAACGTTTGCTTAAATCATAACAAATATGTTTATAACATATTGTATCTTGCAATTTCTATTTAATATGTTTTATGTATTGTAAAAAAATAAATAAAATAAATGTGTTTATAACTGTTGTGACCCAATACTTATGCTAGTGGGCTGCATTAGTTACTATTGTATTATTGCATGTAAAAGCATGTACAAATGGAGAGTGGCAGATGATCTGAGATTACTTTGGTGTCTTCTGTTAGAATTGGGAGGAGAGCAGCTGTGATAGACAGAACTTTCCTACTCCTGATCATGTTTCATGAGATAGTAAATTTGTGTATGGGAATGTAATGATGATGTGATAATATGGCATTGTGTACCAAGGAAATAAAGTAAATGGTATTTATACCAAAGCACCTATTTAAGTTTCTTAAAGGGGTTTTCTCAGCACAAGGATTAGGTTTAAAAAATATAGGCAAAAGTAAATAAAGATTATTACCAAATACATTGCTTTATTGATTTATTTATTACTAATCATCTCTATCTTCTCTCATTGCTCCAACAGCCTCTTCCGACCAGGATGATGTCACTCCCTGCTTAGACAAACAATATGCACTAAGAACTAGAGCGGTGCCATTCACAGCATGCAAGCAGGACCCCACCTGCACAAAATTTGGCCTCCAAATACAAACGAATGCCGTGTTTAATTACTGCAAGTCCCAAACAGGAAATGTTTTATCTTCTAAATTTTAAAGTATTAAACTTATCGACATATAGTAGCATCTATATAATATATAGCAGCAATCATAGCACACTTATCTCAGTCCTTCAAATCCTGGATTAGGATAGATATAAGTTTTTTTGCATGCCACGAGGAACGAGCCAGAGAAGAACCAAGAGATTACTCCAAGTTGCCCGGACACGCAACGTTTCGGGGGACATGCCCCCTTCCTCAAGCGTGAGGAAGGGGGGGTGTCCCCCGAAACGTTGCGTGGTCCGGGCAACGGGGAGTAATCGCTTGGGTCTTCTCTGGCCTGTTCCTCGTGGCATGCAAAAAAACTTATATCTATCCTATATCAGATTTGAAGGATGAGATAAGTGTGCTATGATTGCTGCTATATATTATATAGATGCTACTATATGTCGATAAGTTTAATACATTAAATTAGAAGATAAAACATTTCCTGTTTGGGACTTGCAGTAATTCACACGGCATTCGTTTGTATTTGGAGTCACTCCCTGCTTATCTACTTATCTATGTTACTGACAAGCTTTAACCCTTTAGAGCTCTATAGCCTTGTGCATGAAGTTCATAAGCTCCTGCAATCATGTCACTGTAAGGCAATGTTCACACGGCTTATTGCCGACGTAATTGCGGGGAGGGATTTTGCCCCACAATTATGCCAGCAGCCGTGCAGCGGAGGTGGGGGGCCGGCAGCTCGCCGGCCCCATAGACACTCATTATTCAAGGCGCGTACACGCCGTAAATAATGTGCATGTCACTTTCTCCCCCCTCGGCGTATTCACCGAGCAGGGTGAAGAGACGGAATCCATAGTTCTCTATGAGAACTGTGGATTACCGTAATGACTGGGACGGATTCCAGCCGTACTGTATCGCAAATATGACGCGCAGTACGGCTGGAATCAGTCTCAGAATAAGCCCTGTGAACATAGCCTAAGAGGATCAGCAAGGAATAGCAGAGCTGATATGCCAATCACTGCTATAGAAACACACACAGCCTGAACAGGTAGTATGAATCTAAAGTTGTCTGTGGCTCAGTGAAACAGCATCCCTATAAATTCTTCACAGAATCTAATGTATAAATATGTATATTGAATTTTGTAGTAATTTGTAAGCTTATGAAATGAAGACAGAAAAGGTCTTGCCAGTTTACATGGAACAATCATTGGTTTGGTTCCATCCTAACAATCCTGAAAGCCAGTCCAGTGAGGGACGGCATTGACGGTGATTGAGAAAATGTGCTTTGGCTGTAATACTGTACTATACATTTTTGGATTGTCATGGTTTTTTTGGAAACAAATGAATCATAATTATAATTACATAGTTAGTTTGTATGGTTGAAAAACACATATCCCTATCAAGTTCAGCCAAGTACATAAGATGTAGATGTATGGAGGAGAATAGGTAATATTAAAACTTTGTTTCCCACTATTGATCCAAAATATGAAACTCATAAAACATGAACCAAGATGAATATTTCACTCTTTATCCCAAACTGTGATCAGATTAGATTTACATTCTAAACAAGAATTGTATACATTTACATAAGTATTCATTTTATTTTTCAAATTTTTTTTTTTAAGCCCTAAATTGTTCCCGCTGTGACCAGCTCCTCAGGCAGGCTATTCCACAGATTCACAGTTCTCATGGTAAAGAAGGCTTGTCTCCTCTGGAGATTGAAGGATTTATTTATTTTTGGGTGAAGGGAATGTCCCTTTGTCTTTTGAGGGGGTTTAACATGAAACATCTTTTCATCATATTTTTTGTATTTGCCATTTATAAACTTAACTTATAAGTTTAATTCTTTTAACCTTTCCTCATAAAATGCTCCATGCCGATTTAGTTTCTCGTCTTTGTGCGTTTTCTAACACCAGGGCATCCTTTCTATGAAATGGAGTCTATTACAACGATGTAAAAAAAACAAAAAGCACATGGACTGCACATCCACATGTTATACCTTCATATATTAACACAAAGCAGAACTTGAGGTACACATTTGTATCAAACATTTGATTAAATTGTATGGACCCACTTACTTTAAGGGCCACATGTATGATAACTGTCTAGTTCTAAAACTCACTTTGTTTCATTCCATATAGTGCTCTGGAGAAATGAGAGGGGAGCTCTGATTGGTTACTATGGGCAACAAAATGAATTTTAGACCTAGACAGTTTTCATACACGTGGCCCTAATCGTTGTAGTACTGCATGACAAGTACAGCTCCAACAACCACAGCACCCCTGCTGCCAGGCTTTTTGCCTTAAAAAAGAAAAGAAAACTCTACTTTCATTATAGGCGTCTTAGTAAATAGTAAAGATAAACTTCAAAGCATTTAAATTAAAGGGAATTGTGTCTTTTAGCAGATCATGGCTTCCAGAAAGCATTGGAGGTCTGTGAGCAGCTGAGTGATCCCATATGGTCTACTTATCCTTTGTTAGCCACAGTTTAATGTCCTCTAGTTATATTGTATACTACTTTTAGTTACTGTTTTATAACCAAGTCTTTCACTAGAACAACCATAAGATTTAATAGAGTGGCTTCTTCCCACGTGTCCACTGACTCCCTGCATGTTATGCCAAACCACAAGGGTATTCAGTCTCATCTAGTACAAATGGGTTTTCACACGCTTCCCCAACTACAATTAGGAATCCTGTGTGACTGTGATCTCTGTGGGGAGAAATGCCCTGAGTAATGTATGCCTGTTAATAATGATGCTATTTTCAGCCTCAGGCTCTGTATAACCATTACTGCTCGCACAAACGCTGGCTTCCAGCAGGCGATCTATACAGATTATTCATCCCAGCAGTATTTATAGCAACAAAACTTCCACAATAAGGTACGGAAAATGACATGTCTATATTAAGTGAATACATGACTAGGAAACAATAATGATCTGTCAAATGAAACTATAAATGCTCCCCATATATTTGCTGAACTCACATGACAGACCTGATGTGAACAGAGCCCTGATCACTTACACATGAATCTTTAATTTAATGGAGCGCTCACCACGGCACGCACCAGACCCATGCCCGCATAATCACAAACAGAAGTCAGATTCACTGAAACTTTCTATACTCAACAATGAAGCTTTACTGCAGTGGAAACAAAATGTGCCAAAAAAGCGCTGCCCCATAGTCTGTAAGGAAAGTCTGGTAACATGACCGCCAGTTTTTTTTTTGGGGATGTTCAACCAGACATAAACTGCAGGGTTTTTTTTGCAAAAAAATAAGCAGATACAAAAACCGCACCAATTTGATGGAACACCATAAATTACCGCATCACATCCCCACTGCAGTCCAATGGCGGCAGTAACATGTGGGCTTACCAATAGGGTGGACCAGAGGCGTAACTTCAAGCTCTTGGGCCCTGGTGTGAAAAATGAAATGGGGCCCCCCAGTTACCATGCACCATTTACAATGCTGGTATCATCTTATGTGGCAGGAGGGCATTTGGGCCCCCTCAGGCTCCTAGGCCCGGTAGCGACTGCTACCGCTGCACCCCCTGTAGCTACGCTCCTGGGGTGGAGATATATTTATCAAGCTCTTGTAACATTTTTTGAGCCACTACAGACACTTTTGAATCTTATTTTGTAAAACGAATGCTAAGAAGAAACATACAAAAAATGGGACATTACTTACTCAAAAAACACTGGAGTGTTTTTTGAGTAAAGCGAATGGTACTAGGTTGTAAAAGGGACATGATCTGTACCAGACTACACTATAACAGAAAATGTTTACTGGTAATGACTCTATCTTTGTCACGCACATATTCCTATTACAAATATGGTTTATGTATGCTGGCTTCAAGAAATGACAACCGCAGTGTAGAATCAGGAACACTGAGTCAGGGGGGGAAGTTAAAAAATCCAGCTTTTTTAAATCATGCACAAGAAGAAGCTGCTGAATGACAGTTTATGGTTAACATGTTTTATGTAGACATGAGGTTAATGATCAACATGTATTAGGGGGACCTGTATAAAAACTGTCTAGGTCTAAGGGTGCTTTCACACGGTGCGGTTTTGGTGCGTTTTTGATGCGGTTTTTTGGATGTGTTTTTTGTGCAGGAAGGTACAGCAATTAATGCTATACATTGTTGCGCAAAAACGGCATCCCAAAAACCGCATCAAAAGCGCACCAAAACCGCACAGTGTGAAAGCACCCTAAGACTTTCTTTGTTGTCCATAGCAACCAATCAGAGCGCCTTGTTCATTTTTTCAGAGTAATATATGAAACGGAAGGGGAGCTGTGATTGGTTGGTATGGGCAACAAGGAAAGTCTTAGACCTACACTGTTTTCATACATGAGGCACTAAGGCTATGTTCAGACGGCTTATTCACGCCATAATTGCGGGACGGAATTCGCCCGCAATTACGGCGTGTGTACGGGGGCGGGGCGGGGAGGCCGTAAGCCCGCCGGCCTCATAGACATTCATTATCCACGGCGCGTATCCCGCCGGGATAATTGACGTGTCACTTTCTCCTCACTCGCCATATTTCGGGAGGTGGGGAGAGGAGACAGAATTCATAGTTCTCTATGAGAATGACTGGTACTGATTTCAGCCGTATTTGAGCGCAGTATGGCGCGAAATACGGAACGAAATCTGTCCCAAAATAAGCCGTGTGAACATAGCCTAAGTGTTCATGAGATCAGAAGTTGTAGAGAATACTTTTTTTTCTATAGTGTGGATAGCCGACACTGACTTTAAAGTGGCTGAGACCACAAAAGATGTTGCATCGAGGAGAAGATATTTATAAAACATCTTTCTATAAAATAAAATGTAGGCTACAAAAATACTAACCATGTGTGTAAATAAAAACAATAAATAACGACAAAGAGAAATATTACGTAAAGTAAAAAAAAAACAAATTATTGAATCACATTAAAATAGAAATAAAACACAACTAATAATAAATAGAAGTATATATTGCATATAATGGCGCCCACATAGAAAAACCCACACCCTCATTCTCATGCACAGTTGGCTGTGAGCGACCTGTGCACTCAATATTCATTCACGGTAAAAACCCTTTAAATGGGTTTTGCCACGATCTCATTTCATAGCTCCTGCATCCAGCTCTTCAGCTTTGTGTGCTCAGAAGGAGGCGTGTGTGATTTGTTTGAATTGCATAACATGTGACCCAGCAGGATGACATCACCAGGCCTTTCCTCTCTCTAGTCAAAGAAAGGTCTATTTGTGTATAAAGCTGTGAGTAGCTACAATGTAGCTCTGAGGTAAAGTTTTTGCCTCACAGCACAAGGGTCCTAGGTTCAAATCCCTGCAAGAACCAAACCTGTGGATTTTTTTTCTCTTTATCAATGCACAGACCTCATTGATGTTTCATTTGTTATTTATTTGCACTGTTTGACTTACTAAGGAGTACAGGCTCTAGGAGTAGAGTGACAGCACCAGGGGTATGAACACTCAGTAGCAGTCTGAGGAGAGAGTTGATGTCTGAGCATGTCTGACCAGGACTGAAGAGCTCTCAGCCCTGGTCGTATCCCCTGGAGACGAGCTGTAAACAATGGGTCACTAAGGGAGCAGCTAAAACAAAAACAGTGCAGAATTTTTAATGATGATAAATGGTGAACATATTTATTATTTAGTTAGCAAGTTTCCCACATCAATTTTACTTTGTGGCAAAACCCCTTTAAATAAACACACAGTCTCTTAAAAACCTTCCTTTTGTCATTTTCATTTTATTGTATAATGGTAAATAGAGGTTATATTCACATCCCTGTATCCAGTGGAGTTTGCTACAAACATTGCCTATGCAAAGCATATTATGGCCAAATTAATAGGAAGATAAGTAAGTGATCTATTTATAATCTTTACATATGGGAGAAAACTGGATTATCTGCTGAAGCAGATTTTGATTTGGACATACTGTGCGACCAGCACTGAAAACTTTTACTTCTAGCCAAATGACTCTGTTCTCAAATAAAATTGTTCTATTGGTATAAAAGATCTGTTGGTACGCTATGTGCCGCAATATGGTGCATGCTAGAGGCAATACTGTTACAGGTGAATGGCTTAGTATTATTGCATAATATGAACCATTAAGACGTAAAGGAATTGTCCACTTTATATTGTTTTATTTATTATGAATATTAGAGGAAATTCTACACTATTTTAATGTACATGTATTAAAAATTCTGTTCATGGACCTCTTTTATACCAAGGCAGTAGGTCCTAATCTAGAAATTAAAAAAATGGTACAACCCACATTCCTGTTCATTGTAACAGCTCCCATGGAGTAACTGTTTAGGTAACTGTATGGAGTAACTGACTAAACATGGTGTCAGTCATGTCATCTCCTGGCATTCAGTTAGTAACAAGGTTACATGATGGAGTGCCTGCATAGGTGTAACTTTAGAGGGGTACAGAGGGGACTAGTCCCCACCACTTTTTTCTGGGTGGGGTCCGGTCCCCCCACTTTTTAGCCACTTCAATAAAAAAGAATCCATATGAAAGCATGAGAATACAGTAAGTGGGAAGAGTAGAGCACAGGGGAGGAAGAAGTTAACCCTTTGCCTTCTATATTTCTGTGCCTCTTGGGAGGACATAGTGGGTAGCAGCCTCATGTGTCAGTGCAGAGTGAGAGCAGCACTGATTGGTAGAGCAGGAGTCAGCAGGGGCTGCTTCACCAATCACAACACTGTTCACAGTCCAGCACACTCTGTATCTTGGGCTATATCTTTCCCTCCCATTGTATACCACTTCACCTATGCTCAGCCCTCATCAGAGAAAAAGGGAAGCTCCTGCAGAATGCCAACTGCACCAGACTACAAGAGACAGGTAAGGACGGGACAAGGGTGCCAGGTATTGTGTGTGCATGTGAGTAGGGTATGTATTGTATATGTGAGATATGTATATACAGTGCAGTCATGTGTCTAGCCTTGTCACGTCTTCCCTGCACTTACACGCCGGGGAAAATGAAAGTGGACTGGTCAGCGCGTATTTCTAAAACCCCCAGCATATAGCAGAGTACAAAGTACGCCCCGCTATACGCCTTGTGAACATACCTTAAGGGTACATTCATGCGGAAGAACCGGCCTCAGAACCGGCATCCAATCTGGCAGGAAACTGATTTACATTATACCCTATGTAAAATCAGTGTCATTGTTTAGATGACGCTGATTCTACTTGAGTATTTTAGCCGCATACTGTCAGTGTCTACACAGAATTCTTCGAGGTGTCTTATGCAAACAGCACTAATGGATATGAGGCAGAAATCTGTCTCGGGCAGTCTCGGTAGTTTGCTCGTCGGAATTCTGTGTTTGCAAGCGTCGAATTTCCAACAAGCAAACAAATCTGTCAGAGCTGAAAACCATCATGTGAACCCACCCTAAGTGTGTAGTGTGTCTGTGTTCAATATACAGTATGTATATATACACACACAAAATTTCCGGGGTACCTTGTCTAAAGTAGTCTCTGGGTACAGTGTGTAATGTAATACTCTCTGGGGTACAGTGTGTAATGTAATAATCTCTGGGGTGTGGTGTAATATAATCTCTGTTGTACAGTGTGTAATGTAATCTCTGGGGAACAGTGAATAATGCAGTAATATCTGGGATACGGTGTGTAATGTAATCTCTGGAGTACAATGTGCAACGTAATCTCTGGGGTACAGTGTGTAATGTAGTAATCTATAGGCTAAGTGAGTAATGTAATCTCTGGGGTATGGCATGTAATGTAATCTCTGGGGTATGGCGTGTAATCTAATCTCTGGGGTACAGTGAGTAATGTAATTCATTGCTAGGCTTCAGTGTGATATATAATACATTTTTGGGGTACAGTGAATTATATTATTTCTTGAGTGCAATGTGCAATTCATTCCTAAGGTGCAGTTAGTAATGTCATTTCTGTGGCTAATGTGTAATATAATTCATTTCTGGGGTGCAGTGAGTGATGTCATTTCTGGTGTATGGTATGTAATAAAATAAAGTTTGGGGTACAGTATGTGACATAAGTGATTTCTAGGGTAACAGTGAGATTGGGTTCTTTTATTTCCCTCATTATGTTGTGTGTGTATAACAAATTTAATGGAATACTGACAGGGGGATGGGAGGGGTTAAGCGAAATTTGCTGCATTGCACAACATTTTTTATTTCCATCTAGAGGGGGAAATATTGTCGGGGGCTGGTTCGGTTTCATTGCCAGGGCTGCTTTTTAGTCCCAGTCCGGCTCTCAACTTCAGTAATTAGAGAGCCACTCATAAACTTACGGAGTGCACCAAAAGTGTTTGCCATAAGGACTCTGCCCGGACCTGCTGGGGGAGCTCACAGCACTCCCTCAGATCTCCGCTTCACTGCAGGGAGAGGAGGGGAGAGAAGGGAAGGGAGGGGAGTGAAAGAGAAGACGAGTGAAGGAGGGAGGGAGGTATAGGAAGATAGGGGTCCCCCCCACTTTTTGAACCAAAGTTACACCCCTGAGTACCTGAATAGTATTAATGGTGCAATATTTATTGTTTATATGGTTATTCCATCGACAATTTTAATATGTGGATTTACTTGTATAATTGCTGTCTCTGTAGGCAATGTCATACTGTATTATGATAATAAGAATAAGAATAATAAAAAATAAAAAGATGGGAGTATGTGTGAGCGGCCTCTTCATAGACACTATATTCTAAAAGGCTCATGGGATAAGACCTACGACTCTTCTAGCGCTAACTATTAGATGTAGTGTTCCTCAATTCTCAGTCAACTCACTGAGCCATCCAATTTAAAAGGGATTAAAAGGTACTCCCATCACATTGATTAGTTTTAAACATGTAAGCAAAAGTAAATAAAGACTATAACCAAATACATTGCTGTTCTGATTTTGCTTCCTTTCAGTCAGGGCAGATCTTATCTACTGCTTTTGTACACAGGCTTCTCTAGTTACCGGTCGTCTCTCTCTGCTCTAACTGTCTCTAGCAGCAGAAACCTGGATGATGATGTTACTCCCAGCTGAGTGTTATTTTCAAGACAAATCTTGTTTACATTACTTACTGATAAACTTAAACCCGTTCGAGCTTTTTAGCCTTGTGCATTGCTGTTTAGAAACCTACATTCCTCTAACAGGTTCAGCTAGGAATAGCAGAACTGATTTGCCAGTCACTGCTGTAGACCCTCCCACAGCCTGAGCAGGAAATGGGAAACTGAAGCTGGCTGTGAAGAGCAGGCTCTGTGAACAGCATGGTGAGAACAACCCTTTAGTGCCATGCCAGTTAATTCATCTGCATACAGCTTTTTTCTGTCTCTTTGCCCCTCATCAGTGCAGAGTAGAATACTAGTTCGCTAGGTGAGAAGCATAAAACTTAGTTCAAAAGTTATATGCACCACAAACACTGATAGACTTGATAAGATGCTGTTGGAAGTAGTAATACTGGAGAAGTTCTGCTCCTCAATAATATACTGTTGCCTGGATACCAAGGGTCACATGACCTGCATGTGATGGGTAACAGGACTGTTTTGTCATCCATACAGGCACTCAAAGGGAGCGATAACTATAGACAGGATTGTGAACTATAGCATTTTTTTTCTTTTAGATAGAGGTATAAAAGAGGTTCAAAAGCAGAATTTTTAACACATGTAGGTTAGAAATTTGCTTGATTTCCTATAGTATATAATAATAAATAAAGACATAATAAAGAGGACAACCCATTTAAAAGCATACTTAGGTATAGTATGTGCCCATACTTATAACATATAAGGATCTATACAGCACTGAATGTACATGAGCCCTAAATCTTGACCGTGTTTAATTCCCACATCAAAAGCATCTTTTAAATAAAGAAAAATCCTGATGATCCCAGGTAAAGAGAGAACAATTTTGGGGCTATTCTTTTTTTTAGGATCTGGATACATTTCTAGATGTAATATAACAATGTTATAGTGACTAGGATTCCGGAGAAGGGTCTGGATACATTTCTAGATGTAATATAACAAGTTATAGTGACTAGGATTCTGGAGAAGGGTCTGGATACATTCCTAGATGTAATGAAACAAGTTATAGTGACCAGGATTCTGGAGAAGGGTCTGGATACATTTCTAGATGTAATAATATAATAAGTTATAGTGACTAGGATTCTGGAGAAGGGTCTGGATACATTTCTAGATGTAATATAACAAGTTATAGTGACTAGGATTCTGGGAAGGGTCTGGATACATTTTTAGATATAATAATACAAGTTATAGTGACTAGGATTCTGGAGAAGGGTCTGGATGCATTTCTAGATGTAATATAACAAGTTATAGTGACTAGGATTCTGGAGAAGGGTCTGGATGCAATCCTAGATGTAATATAACAAGTTATAGTGACTAGGATTCTGGAGAAGGGTCTGGATACATTCCTAGATGTAATAATAACAAGTTATAGTGACCAGGATTCTGGAGAAGGGTCTGGATACATTTCTAGATGTAATATAACAAGTTATAGTGACCAGAACTACGGAGAAGGGTCTGGATACATTTTCTAGATGTAATATAACAAGTTATAGTGATCGGGATTCTGGAGAAGGGTCTGGATACATTTCCTAGATGTAAAAATAGAAACAAGTTATAGTGACAGGATTCTGGAGAAGGGTCTGGATACATTTCTAGATGTAATATAACAAGTTATAGTGACAGAATTCTGGAGAAGGGTCTGGAGACATTTAGATGTAATATACAAGTTATAGTAACTAGGACTCTGGAAAGGGTCTGGATACATTTCTAGATGTAATAATATAACAAGTTATAGTGACCAGGATTCTGGAGAAGGGTCTGGATACATTTCTAGATATAATAATAACAAGTTCTAGTGACCAGGATTCTGGTGAAGGGTCTGGATGCATTCTAGATGTATAATATAACAAGTTATAGTGACTAGGATTCTGGTGAAGGGTCTGGATACATTTCTAGATGTAATATAAACAAGTTATAGTGATCAGGATTCCGGAGAAGGGTCTGGATACATTTCTAGATGTATAATATAACAAGTTATAGTGACTAGGATTCTGGGAAGGGTCTGGATACATTTCCTAGATGTAATAATATAACAAGTTATAGTGCCCTAGAATTCGGGAAGGGTCTGGATACATTTCCTAGATGTAATATCACAAGTTATAGTGACTAGGACTTCTGGAAAGGGTCATTGGAGAATTTATTGATGTCAATTAGTATAAGGAATTCTTAATACCAGGATTCTGGAGAAGGGTCTGGATACATTCTAGATGTAAAAATTTAAAACAAGCCCTTATAGTGACCAGGATTCTGGTGAAGGGTCTGGATACATTTCTAGATGTAATAATATAACAAGTTATAGTGACCAGGATTCTGGAGAAGGGACTGGATACATTTCTAGATGTAATAATATAACAAGTTATAGTGACCAGGATTCTGGTGAAGGGTCTGGATACATTTCTAGATGTAATAATATAACAAGTTATAGTGACCAGGACTCCGGGAAGGGTCTGGATACATTTCTAGATGTAATATAACAAGTTATAGTAACTAGGACTCTGGAAAAGGGTCATTGATCCAGAGATTTATTCTGATTGCCAGATTGGAGTCAGGAAGGAATTTCTTCCCTAAAATGAGGACAATTGGCTTCTACCTCATGGGGGTATTTGCCTTCCTCTGGATCAACACTTTAACACTTTAGCAACACTTTAGCACATTAGGCTGAACTGGATGGACGTATGTCTTTTTTCGGCCTGACAAACTATGTAACTATATAATAATATCTAGAATGGCCGTATCTTAGTATCAGCTGGTAGCATGTAATAGCCTTCATTTTAGACAGGAGTTACACAGGTTTCATTTTCCTGATCAGTGCTTAAAGGAGTTGTCTCCCTACAGAGTTTCATAGGATGCATGAATGAACTACTCTGTCACTTCCTGGTTCAGACTGACTGTAATTTGCATACGGCTCCCTGGTGTATTCAACTCTGTGTTTTCAGTTGCTAATTAGTTCAGATTAGCTCAGACTCTTCTCAGAAACTGCTAGCAGGACTTTTTATCTGATCCCTTAAACAAAAGCCCTAATTAGTGCTGTTTACTTTAGATAAATCAAGATTTTTACTGCCCAGCAGCACTGAGGCTGCCACAACCTGTGTGATGATGTCACTCACTGCTATCACATAGAACAAACAGCAGGGGGGAGAGAAGTTTACAGGTCGGTTACTGAGGGAACAGAAATAGCCAGGGAGGTGATTAATTCACTTGTATCTCCTTAACAAAAACAGATGAACAAAGCAATATATTTGGAAAATGTCTTTATTTTGTGTTCCCTACAATTTGTAAGCTATTCTTTGTAGCAAGACAACCCCTTTCATCTTGAAAGCCCACTGTGAATGTCTAGACCAGTTGACCAAAGCAGAACTGTTTGCATAGATTGAAAAGTGTGTTTCTGATAATTGTTTTGTTGTTCATTACATTGATGTTAATTGCTGATCTGTTGAAATGAGAAATCGGTTGGAGTCACATGAGGCCAAAGAATAATAATGTGATTTTCTGTCTGGAGTTAGAAAGTGAAAAAGGAAAGTAACCAGGTTAACATTTCTCTTTGGCGTCCCACTCTGTCTGCTCATTACCCAGATCATCAGTTCACTTGAGTGTAAAGGGAAACAGTGTAACAGTGTAACGTCACATAGGTGATACAGTGTCCAGATGGGAATTTAGGTTTCCATTTCTCACATATTCCTAGAAACTCGCAAACCCTTCTCATGAGAAATGAAAGCTAAGAACTCGTGTTCAATGTTCATCATAATCACTCACTATGAAACTGAACAGCTGCTGACCTGTGCTGTTTGATTATAAAATGTTTGCCAGCCAAAGATTACACCTTTAAGATTACACAACTGATTGGGAAAAGAAAGTAATATATCTTAAAATATCTGCCAATATAAAGTTGATGCTAAATATCAGGAGACTTACTGATCCCCAAGCAGGTCAAAAACTGATTCCCAATAGCGTACAGGAAAGTCGCAATGCTATATGGGAAAGGTTCCCAGGGCCGCTGTTACCGCAGTATAGAAAGAACAGGGCTGTGTCATGCTGATTTTTTCAATTGTCTTTCCTTGAAATGCACATACAATTGTGATATCACCACACCGCCTGCACCGCTGCCTGTCTATGCCCCAAGCCTAGAGCACCTGGCTTTAGGCTTTTGGCCTCGAACATTCCAGGACTAGCATTCCAGTGCTGGCGGACATGTCAGGGGAATGGTGATTTTTTTTTTTTTTCAATGGGGTGCCTTTATACCTATCTACTGAAGGGGACTATATACCTAGCCATGTACTGGGAGGCCCTATATGTCTAGTTATGTACTGGAGAGGACCTATATGCCTAGCTATTGTACTTTCTGAAGAGGCCCTTTATGTTTAACTGCCTCCTGAAGGAGCCCTTAATACCTAACTACCTACTGATGGGGCCTTATATATCCTATTTACCTAAATTCCCACTGGGAGGGGCCCTATATACCTAGATACCTATTGAAGGGGCCCTATATACTTCGCTGCCTTCTGGTGGGCCCTATATGCCTTGCAACCTATTGAAGGAGCCCTATATACTTAATTACCCATTTAAGGGGCCCTATATGGCTAATTACCTAGTGGAAGGGGCCCTATATACCTAGCTACTTAGTGAATGGGCCCTTTGCACCTAGCTACCTACTAGGGGTGGGCTATTTACCTAGCTACTTTGTGGGGCTCTATGCACATACCTAACTATTTGAGGCTCAATATACTTACCTACTGAAGGGTACTATATACCTAGCTACCTATTGAAAGATGCTACAGTATATTCAGTTGAAACCAGAAGTTTACATGTTTATATTTCACCTTGCTCATTCCTGCCTTTTTAGCTTTGCCGATACATTTTTAATATGATTGAGGTCAGGGCTTTGTGATGGCCACTCCAAAACATTGACTTGGTTATCCTTAAGCCACTTTGTAACCAGTTTGACAGTATGCTTCAGGTCACTGTCCATTTGAAAGACCCATTTCTGCCCAAGCTTTAACTTCCTGGCTGATGTCTTGAGACGTTGCTTCAGTAATACCACATAACCTTCTTTCCTCATGATGCCGTCTATTTTGTGACGTGCACCAGTCCCTTCTGCAGCAACACAACCCCACAACATGATGCTGCTACCCCTGTGTTTCATAATTGGGATGTTGTTCTTAGGCTTCCAAGCTTCTCCCTTTTTCCTCCAAAGGTAACGATGGTCATTAGTTCAATTTTAGTTTCGTCAGAACACAGGACATGTCTCCAAAAATGTATTTTCTGAAGGATTCCACACTCCTTGGTTAAGTAAGAAGTAAGGGGGTGCATGCAGAGGGATAACCAATCCCATGTGCAAATCTCAATAAAGAAATCTACAGCACACCACAGATTAACTGTATGATGCAAAAGAGACTTGAAGTTGATTTACATAATGAGAAAGACAGTTCTCCAGTAGTTCAAAGACAGCAATAGCATATATGTAGTAGGGAGAAGCCAGACCAATTATGAAGGTTTTCAGCAAAAAGACTGCTTAGATTTGTCTGGAGAGACGGCTCCAGTACATCCATACTCATATTTATCCAGACAAATCCAAAAATGTAGGTCTTTGTTCCTGTGTGGATTTGCAAACATTAATCTGGCTTTTATATGTTTCTTTTGGAGTAATAGCTTCTTCCTGGCAGAGTGGCCTTCCAGCCCATGGTGATACACTACTTGTTTCAGTGTGGATAATGACACAATCTTACCAGCTTCCGCCAGCATCTTCACAAGGTCTTTTGCTTTTGTTCTTGGGTGGATATGCACATGTCGGACCGAAGCACATTAATCCCTGAGACACAGAACCCGTCTCCTTCCTGAGCGGTATGATGGCTGCATATTCCCATCTTGTTTGTACTTGCATATAGTTGTTTTTTGCAGATGAACAAGGCACATTTAGGTATCTGGAAATTGCTCCCAAGGATGATCCAGACTTGTGCAAGTCCATAATTCTGCTCCTAATATCGTGGCTGATTTCTTTAGACTTTCCCATGATGTTACACATAGAAGCAGTGTGTTTCTGGTGTGTATTAAAAAAAAACATCCACAGGTGTGTCTCTAACTTAGATGTTGCCAATAAACCTATCAGAAGCTTTCAAAGTCTTGAAATCATCTTATGGTTAAAGGCATAGTAATCCTAGTGTATGTAAACTTTTGACTTTGCAGAAAGTAATAAAAAATGCCTGAAAAATTCTCTCTCGCTCATTATTCTGGCATTTGGCAAATATAAATAACTTTGGTAATCCGAATTGACCTAAAATGGGGGAAGATTTATTCTGATTTCATTTCAGATACTGAGAAAAACATGCATTTGTGTCTTTTTATATAGTGTATGTAAACTTCAGGTTTCAACTGTACCTACCTTCTATAGGGTCTACATACCTACCTACCTAGTGGGGGGCTGTATAACTACTTACTAACTGGGGGACCTTTATAACTACCTATCTACTAGGGGTTCCTATGTACAGTATCTCACAAAAGTGAGTACACCTCTCACATTTCCTCTTCTGCTCTCCCATGACAACATCACATAGCTGGTGGATGTTAGAGACCCTGGTCTTCTTCAACTTCCATTTGAGGATGCCTCACAGATGCTCAATAGAGTTAAGGTCTGGAGACATGCTTGTCCAGTCCAACACCTTTACCCTCGTTTTCTTTGTCAAAGCAGCAGTCGTCTTGGAGGTGTGTTTGAAGTTGTTATCATGTTGGAATACTGTCCTGCAACCCAATTTCCAAAGGTAGAGGATCATGCTCTGCTTCAGTATGTAACAGTACATGTTGGTGTTCATGGTGCCCTCATTGAACTGTAGCTCCCCACAGCTACAGCACTCATGCAGCCCCAAACCATGACACTCCCATCACAATGCTTTACTATAGGCAGGACACACTTGTCTTTGTACTCCTCACCTGGTTGTTGCCACACACGCTTGACACCATCTAAACCAAATAAGTTTATCTTGGCATCATAAAACCACAGAACATGGCTCTTGTATTCCATATCCTTAGTCTATTTGTGAGCTTTCTTGTGCATCATCTTTATGGGATGACAGCCATGCAGACCAATTTGATGCAGTGTGCGGCGCATGGTCTGCGCACTGACAGGTTGACCCATGACCAGTTTAACCTCTGCAGTAATGCTATTAGCACTCATATGTCTATTTTGAAAAGACACTCTCAGGATATGATGCTGAGCACATGCACTATACTTCTTTGGTCGACTATGGCGAGGCCTGTTCTGAGTGGAACCTGTCTTGTTACATGGCTGTATGGTCTTGGCCGCCATGCTGCAGCTCAGTTACAGAGTGTTGCCAATCTTCTTATTGGCTAGGTCATCCTTATGTAGAGCAACTTTTCTTTTTCTCAGATCCTCAGACGGTTCTTTGCTATGAGGTGCCATGCTGAACTTCCAGTGACCAGTAAGAGAGAGTGTGAGAGCGATAACACCAAATTTAACACACCTGATCCCCAATCACAACTGTGGCCTTGTAACACTAGTCACATGACACTGTAGAGGGAAAATGACGAATTGGGCACAATTTAACCATTTTCACTTGGGAATGTATCATATATACTCAAGTATAAGCTGAGTTTTTCAGCACAAAAAATGTGCTGAAAAAGCCATCCGCGGCCTATACTCAAATCACTGTCGGCGCTCGGGCTGCTTCAGCTATATGCGACTCATCTGGGAGCACATACAGCTGAATTCCGAGTCAGCCGACAGCGCCCGGGCCCTGCCATGGGCCAGGCGCTGTCGGCGATCTTTTCAGATCCCTGCTCTGCAATAGGACTAACCAGCGCAGGCGGCGTGTGTGATTATGCTGCCTGCGTGGCCTAATGACATCATGCCGCCTGTGCCAGAAGACGGAGTGGCGGGAGAGCCTCGGAGCAGCTGGGAAAGGTGAGTACTTTTTTTTTTTTTAACAAACCCTGCCTATACCTGCCTATAATTGCCTATACCTGCCTATGGGGGACATATACCTGCCTATAATTGTCTATACCTGCCTATAACTGTCTATATCTGCCTATGGGGGACATATACCTGCCTATGTGGGACCTATACCTGCCTATGGGGGAAATTTACCTGCCTATACTGGCCTATACTTGCCTATGGCGGATATTAAACAGCCTATACCTGCCTATGAGGGAATATACCTGCCTATTACCTCCTAATGGGGACATATACCTGCCTATAGGGGAAATTAAACTGCCTATACCTGCCTATGGGGGACTTTAAACTGCCTATACCTGCCTATGTAATTTTATTGGTATCCATTTTTATTTTTGAAATTTACCATTAGCTGCTGCATTTTCCACCCTAGGCTTATACTCGAGTCAATAAGTTTTCCCAGTTTTTTTGTGGCAAAAGTAGATACCTCAGCTTATATCCGGGTCGGGTTATACTCCAGTATATACAGTATGCACTTTTATTGCCAACGGTTTAGACGTTGATCGCCGTGTGTTGAGTTATTTTGATAGCACACCAAATTTACACTGACTACTTTGCATTGTATCTTATTGTATTGTAAGGCCGTGTTCACACGGCTTATTCACGGCGGATTTGTGAGCCGGATTGCGCTCGCAAATCCGGCATGAATAAGGGGCGGGACGGGGCGGGGCCGGCGCGCGGCGGGGGCGCGGCTCCCGGCCCCAGAGACAATGCCTTGTTTACGGCGACGTGCCGTAAATAATGTGCATGTCACTTTCTCCCCCGCGGCGGATTCGCCGAGCGGGGAGGAGCGATCGGAATTCCACTGTTCTCTATGAGAGCAGTGGATTACTGTAATTACTCCGACGGATTGGCGCCGTACTGCAGCGCAAATCCAGCGCGGAGTACGGCGCCAACCCGCGGACAAATAAGCCGTGTGAACACGGCCTAAGTGTCATAACTTCAGTGCTGTCCCATGAAAAGATATAATACAATATTAACAAAAATATGATGGGTGTACTCACTTTTGTGATATTCTTTTGTGATATTTGTGTGTGTATACATATATATATAGAGAGAGAGGGAGAGAGAGAGAAAGAAAGATACACACATAGAGATACACAGACTTCCAATTCTGCCAAAAGGTATATCAATTTGTATTGATGTGAAAATAATGTGTATCGGAGTTTGGTCCCTGATGAGATTTTATTACCTTTCCATTGCTTAAAAACATGTAATTTGACTATATGTGTACAGATGGTATGTTTATAACATATTTCATCACATTGTTTGAAGTGTGATTAATTGAAGGTGAGTAGATGAATTTCATTCTAGTGAACCTTGGCCTGACCTACTAGACTTCTAATTTCGCTCTGCTGACACACTATAATATAATCATACATGATATAAGTAGATCACAAGCACATGCCATAGTAACCAGCGGCTGCAAAAAAAAACAAAACACAAATGTAACAGACACTGGGGCAGACTGTTGTGGCTGTAATGCAAAAAACAAATTATCCAACACAAAACATATAGCAGCACCCAGCAGGCACTAAATCCCTTACAAACACTGAGACAATGGAATATTTTGACCCTTAATGAAAAGGACTTAAGAGGGTATACTCATTTCATTGATTAGATTTAAACATTTAGACAAAGGTAAATAAAGACTTTTACCAAATACATTGCTTTTCTGATTTTGCTTCTCTTGAGAGTTATGAGCAGATCTTATCTCCTGCTTTTGAACACAAGTTTCTCTAGTTACTAGACACTTACAAGCTGAAGTAGTGGTCGGGATAGTGACGTCACTCCCTGCTCCATTTTTCATCTGGAAAGACAGAGCTTGTTTACATTGCTTACTGACAAGCTTTAACCCTTTACTGCTCAGTATCCTTGAGCACTATAGTTTACAAACCTCCTGCACTCAAGTCCATGTAATGGGATCAGCTAGATATAGCAGAGCTTATATGCCACTCACTGATGTGGACCCAGGAGAAGTTGTATTTTTTTTTTTAGTTTGAGAATTCATATTAATTACCTTGTCATTTATTTACTTTTTTGTGTAGTGTATATATATAAAAAAGTTTTTCTGCATTGTTACTTTATTTTGACACCATTCATGTTTCACACTAAATAAACTATTAAAATAATTCCAATGGTTATCACTGTCAGTTCAATACCTAATGTGTAGGGTTTTCCTAATTTGATGCACAATAATTGTTTTATATTAAAAAAAAAAAAATTCAGACTTTTTATATCAGTAACTTATTTTTCTAATCCCAATGTAGGATTACTAATTTCACACTTTATTTTACACGTATACTATATTAACATACTCCTGTATTCAAATACATTATACACTGTGTCACCAGGACACTGGCTGTCATAAGGACAACACATATTGTGCCCTAACAGCGTACTTGCTGCCCAGATGGCACTGGGGCCATATTAGCTCTCCGGAGATGACTGTAAAGGATCTCCACAGGCTGTAAACAGGCACTGTGAGACCTGGTGACTTGACCAGACAGGGGAGTAGCCTATGATTATGCTGCAGCAATAAAAGGTTTAAATGAGGGGAAACAAGTTAGTTACAGTTGTTAGTTACAGCTTCATTCCTAAAGCAGTAGTGGTGCTGGCTGGCTAGTACTGCCCACCATCAAAAGTCAGTAGGCGATCAATAAAGGGGTAGTCTCACTACAAGGATTGTTTTTAATGTTAAAGATCTTGAAAAAATAAGTCACTTTGCAATATGTGTCCATTAACAGTGTCCTATCTATTGTGAGATATCCCCTCTTGTATGGGCTGCATCAGCTCCTCAGGTCACTATAGCTACAGATCTGTTTGATCTCTCCTGATAGGCTGCCAGCACTGGTTGTTATAGCTACAGACCTGGCTTCTACTGCAGCCTAGTAGAAGCCAGTAAACACAGCCCTGAATTCAAAATGAAACCAAGAAAACAGGACTGAGGTAAGATGAATCAATGTAGTGAGACAACCCCTTTAAAAGGGTTGTCTCACTACATTGATTCATCTTCCCTCAGTCCTGTTTTCTCAGTTTCATTTTTGAATTTAGGGGCGTGTTTACTGGCTTCTCCTGGCCTGCTGAAGACACCAGGTCTGTAGCTATAGCAACCAGTGCTGGCAGCCAATCAGGAGAGATTGAATAGGTCTGTAGCTATAGTGACCTGAGAAGCTGATGCTCATACAAGAGGGGATATCTAGGAATAGGGAGGACACTGTTAATGGACACATATTGCAAAGTGACTTGTTATTGCAAGATCTTTAACATGAAAAGCAATCCTTGTAGTGAGACAACCCCTTTAAGGGGCTAAACTGCATTACTGCTATATTTTTAAGATGTATAAAAGAGGTTTTTAGGACACATTTTGATCAAATTGTGAATGCCTAACTCGCTACTTGGAGAAACGCCTTCACACAGCATTAAGCTCGAACGGGCACATAGGGCTCTACGACCAAAAAGTGCTATAAGTTCTCCAAGAAATGTGATCTGTTGCCTACACGACTACGAGCTAAAAGAACGGATCACGTCCTGCGCTAGATCGAAAGGCCCCATTGAATATCAAGGTGCTCAAATCCAAATATATCGGGATCTGTCGTGGTCACTCTGAAAAAAGCGGAGATGCTTGAAACCCTTGTTATTCGAGTTGAAGAAAAAAGGAATCAAGTATAAGTGGGGCTTCCCCTTTATGTTGCTGGCTTATAGGGATGGCTGTTCATCTGTGCTAAAAGTATACGAGGACTTACCACATTTCTGCTCAACGCTGGATATTCCAATGCCGGAGATGCAGGACTGGGATCTTGAGTTGCCACCTCCCGCACCACCAGCGATTTGGCAAAAGGTTCAGAGGCACCGACGGAAACTTCCACCAGTAATCGGAGTCCGCTCCCCCCGGGACTCTACATCCCCTCCGAAAACTTGACTGTTACAGGTCTTTTCTTTCTGTTTGCCACTGTAAAGAACACTTGCCTTTTAGGCATGTAGCAGCCCCAAACAACCGTGAATGATTTTTCCCTCTACCTTTATTTCCAACTTTTTCTTACCCTCCCCCCCACCCTTTTTCTTTTTCTCTCTCTCCCTTCTTCTCTCTCTCCCTTCCTCCCTATCCCCCCTCTTTTCTCATATTGTTATATTCTCCTTTATTATTCACCCCTCCCTCTCCTCTCCTTACTATACTGATACATGCAGCAGGGTGGTTAGGAGCAGCCATGGTACCTTCCACTCTTCTTAACACTCTCTCTGCGGCCTGGGTAAGGGTAGTTGTCTGTTTCTACCCGAACCAAGCAGAGTTTGACACTTTTTTACTCCCCATTGGGGGTCTGTTGGCCGGTTTAGGCACTACCTTGTAGAGTGCTTACCAGGTCAGAATATATTGCGGGGGTGACTTCCTGATGAGTGGCCCCTCCCTGCCAATATCATTCATTTGTCATCAAATTACCCTCAATGCTGGCTACCTTACCCTGTTTTTAAGGGGGTGCCAGTAATAACTAGTGTGTTCACTATTATGACATTTTTTTCTCTTGCATCTGTTTTTGCTGTCTTGTCTCCCCTCCCCCTTCTGTGTCTCGTCTAGATCACAGCGATGGATGACTCTGGGACCTCAGGTGCACAATCTGCAGAATTGTATGTTCTCACTGTCTTTTTATGATGGCTAAGTTGATGTCTTTAAATGTTAAGGGTATTAACTCTAATGTTAATGTGACGGTACGGTGGATCCGCTGGACCACCGCAAGCGGTGGTAGTTAAGCCACGCCAGGGAACGGAGTCTAAGTAGCCCCCGGTTTTCACCAGAGCCCGCCGCAAAGCGGGATGGACTTGCTGCGGCGTGAGGCTACCAGGTCGTTACCCCTGACGTGACTTGCTTTGCGGTGGCGGCCGGGGTATGCGTGGTACAGGATCGTAATCCAAAGGCGTAGTCAGGAACAGGCAGAAGGTCAGGGCAGGCGGCAGAGGTTCGTGGTCAGAGGCAGGCAGACGGTCAGGGCAGGCGGCAAACGCGCAAGGTCAGGAAACGTAGCGGAACGGACTGGTAAAAAGAAAAGCAATATGGACACTAGGACACTCCAAACTCTCCCAAAGCACACCAACAATCTGGCAACAGGTGCCAGGGCGGATACATTATAAGGACCAGCCCCCGGGAAAATCAGCCAATTACCGGAAAATGGCCCTTTAAATTTAAACCAGCCGTCGCGCGCGCGCTAGGGGGGGCGCATGCGCACGACGCCGGGACAGACAGGAGCGCCGTTAAACGGAGCGGGGCCAGGTAAGCGAGCCGGCGTGGGGGACGAGGGTGGCCGCGGGTGACCCACATGCCCGCGCCCCGGCCCTGGCAGGCAGGGAAGCGGCCGCAGGGGCAGCGGTGCCCGCGGCCGCCATGACAGTTAAAAGGCAGTTGCTATTGGCTGAAATGCGTACTGCTCAGGCAGAAATAGTGTTTCTTCAAGAAACCCCCACTTTAATAAGGAGGGTAACTTTGCCTTTGCTAAAAATCAGTATCCCATTTCTTATGTATCTTCCCAGATTAAGAAAAAGGCTGGGGTGGCAATCTTGCTCTCTAGCTCATGTCCTTATCAGGTCAAGGATACACAGATAGACGACCAGGGACATTTTATTATTCTTAGGGGAGATTATAATCTGACACTGATCTGACACTATGTAATATTTATGCGCCCAATCAATCTCAAAATAAATTTTTAAAGCGGGTGCTCTCCAAATTGCGCAGATCCCCTTCTCAGCTGTTATTGGTAGGAGGTGAATTCAACATGGCCTTTTCTGAAAATGCAGATAAGCTCTATGTAGTTAAGCGCCAAAAGGCAGAACAGTCCCCACGTCTTTCAAGGGGGTTTAGACAGCTGGTCAGGAGGCACTCACTGTTTGATCTGTGGAGGATAGCCCATCCTGCAGAACGATCGTATACTTTTTTTTCAGCCCCACATGGACACATTCTCGAATTGACTGTCTTTTCGGTAATGTCCCGGTTTTGAGGCGGATGGCGGAGGCCGAGGTGGGACAAATCACTTGGTCGGATCATGCTCCCATATTTCTAACACTTAAAACGGGTGACGCACCAATACGCAATTGTCATTGGCGATTGAATGAAAGTCTGATCACAAACCCACTATATAGAGAGGAAATCAGGTCTCGCATTAAGGAATATTTTTCTATAAATGAGGGATCTGTTTCTTCCCCTCTCACGCTTTGAGAGGCTCATAAATCTGTCATACAAGGATCTTGCATTTCCATAGGTTCCAGGGTTAAGAGGAACGCCAAGCTACAGAGTGAAAACTTACGACGTGAGTTAGCTACCTTAGAAGCGTCCCTAACTAATCACCCATCCAGATCCGTACTACGGAAAATAGTGAGCATTAGAGCACAGTTGAAGACCCTAGCCATAGGAAAGGTAGAGAAAATTTTAGTATACTAGAGGAGGAGATATTATGAATGGGGAAATAAGGCTCACACGCTCCTGGCTAGACAGCTGAGGGAAGACACATCAAGCAAATCACCATACGCTTTGCGAGATTCAAGGGGGCAGGTGACATATGACCCAGAGGTAATCTCCCAACTATTTTTAAAATATTTTAAGGAGCTATACTCACTCCCGGACTCCCTTCCGAAGGACTCCAACTCTCGATCTCGAATCTTGAGTAAGTTCCTGACGTCATGTGGGTTGCCGAAGCTCTCTTCTGAGGCTAGAGACTCGCTCAATGCACCAGTGGAAGAACTGGTTGAAGTCTTGAAATCGATGCCTAATGGCAAAGCCCCAGGACCAGATGGCCTAACTTACCTGTATTATCAAATTTTTAGCCCAGAACTGTCACCGTACTTGCTTCAACTTTATAACCACGTATTAGGGGGAGGGGAGCTTTCTTCTACTTTTCTGCATTCCTATATCACCCTTCTGCCCAAGCCAAATAAAGACCCTATGGATGTTGCAAATTATAGGCCCATAGCGTTACTCAACGCGGACTCAAAACTCTTCACTAAATTGCTAGCTAATAGGCTCTCGGTATTGTTGCCACGACTTATCCACAAGGACTAGGTGGGCTTTATATTAAACCGCCAGGGGGGAGATAACACCCGGAGAACGGTGGACCTGATCGATGTGGTCAATAAATCTAATCAATCAGCAGTAATATTGAGCCTTGATGCTGAGAAGGCATTGACCGCATCGGTTGGTCCTACATGTTTGCAGTCTTGCACACTTTCGGAATAGGTGGTCCCTTCCTTCAGGCCCTACGTGCCCTGTATTCTAAACCAACGGCAACAATCCGACTGCCACATAACATGTCCCCAATGATTTCCATTCTAAATGGCACTAGGCAGGGATGCCCACTCTCGCCGCTGATCTTTGCTCTATGTGTGGAGCCGCTTGCCTCCGCTGTCCGCCTTCATCCGAACATTCGAGGGGTGACACTGCAGGAAAGGGAATTTAAGTGTCCCTCTTCGCGGATGATATCCTACTGACAGTAACAGCGCCACATATGTCTCTCCCTAACTTACACAAATTGCTTAACGAGTTTTGCAACATTTCAGGCTATAAAATCAATACGGCAAAAACGGAAGCGCTACCAATAAATATGCCCAAGCAGATGTTGAATTGTTTAATGGCCAACTATCCTTATAACTGGAGATCCTCGCATATCAAATACTTGGGGTGCATTTAACAATGTCATATGCGTCACTGTATAGACATAATTTTTCCGCGGTTTTCCAAAATATTAAAAATACCATGACCAAATGGATGGGCTTGCCCCTATCGCTATTTGGACGTATTTCAGCGTTTAAAATGTCCCTCTTGCCTAAATTGTTATATCTCTTCGAAACTCTGCCAGTACGGGTACCAATGAAGGATTTGAAACTTCTTCAATCTGCCATGCTTCGGTTTATTTGGGCCCACAAGCGCCATAGAATTAAACAGAGTGTCCTACTAGCGGGGAAACGATGTGGCGGCTTAGCGGTGCCAGACTTACCTCGGTACTACTGGGCATCCCAGCTACGGCGTATTCCTGCATGGTCTTCCCTTTATGCCTACTCAGTTTGGTCTGAAATCGAGAAGTTATGGCTGGCCCCTGTACACCCCAACTCCCTCTTGTGGGCCACTTCACACGCTCCAATAGGAAAGGCTTTGCTGGGTCCAATGGCTCTCACGAGAGAAGTATGGCTTCGATGTGCGAGCAGGTTTGGGATATGTTCCTCAACATCTGCTATGACTAGCTTTCTGTTCAATCCATCTTTTCTGGAGGGCATTGGAGGTCCAGCCATGCGGTGGTGGTTTAATAAGGGGCTGTTTCGTTTTGCGGACATAGTTGACCACAGAACTAGACACCTTAAACCTTTCCACATCCTCCAGTCGGAACATGATCTGCCTACTGGTTGCCATTTTACTTATATACAAATTTCTCACTATCTGACTAGCATTCTACATTCTAGGACGGTCTCTGTCCCTACTCAGTTTGAAAAGTTATGTCGGCTGAATTCATCTACCAGGGGGTTGATTTCAGGTATCTATGCTACTCTGTTAAACCCCTTTCCAGACAAGCCACCTAAGAATGCATACATGGTAAAATGGGGAACAATGATGGGTAGAGACATCATGCCGGAAGAATGGGACCTTATCTGGAAACGGGCTTCGCAGACATCTATATGTACAACGTACAAAGAAAACATATATAAAATTGTAATGTGCTGGTAACATACTCACTCCTTGTTGCACTAACGAACCCCAACAATTCCAGATAGATGCTGACGGTGCCCAAAATGCAAGGAGGGCAGTATCTACCATATCTTTTTGGGAGTGCCAAGTGTTACGAACTTTTTGGACAGAGATTCAGAAGTTCATTAAAGATTTGTTAGGGATTCTCCTGCCAATGGATCCAATGTGTTTTTTGTTCAACAAATTCCCGATTAAGCTTCCGAAGAGTTCACTTAAGCTAGTGTTACATGTTTCCCCGGCAGCCCGATGCTTAATTACCGGTTCACTGGAAAAAACAGGCAAGCGCCCGATCTCTCTGAGTTGTACGGACGCATGAGAGATATTAAAAACATGGAGTACCTTACAGCTTCGATGCACAATAAGCTTGATTTATTCACGAAGATTTGGTCACCTTGGGAAGTGTATGCGTTAACCAATGACACCTAAAGTGTACTTATGAGGTAGAGTTGGCTAGCCGAGGATTGGTTCCCAAAGGGTGACATCCATGTCCCCTTGGATGTAAACAGTACTGCCTTAATTTTCCTTACTTATTACTACTTATTGGACCTGCGTGTCCACCATTTCATATGCTATATGGATGTTTCTCTGCGTTACTATTCAATAAAGAAAAAAAATACAATAAAAAAAAAAAATTGTGAATGCCCATCTATCACATCAAGGCAAGTTGGGACCCCATTTAGATTTGCCACTCTTTGGGCCAAAGCTGCCAATGCATCAGGGCAGCAGGTTGCATTTACACTGATTATAAGGAGGAATGCACTGCCAGATTGGAGGCAACAAGTTATTCAAGTGCACTTTGCAAAAAAAAAGCAATGAGGCAGTTTAAAATGTTCCATAATTCAACACATGTATTGTTTTAGTGCCTATTAGGTGCTGCTGGTGCTGCTGTATTTTTTGTATTGGAGGTTTTTTTTTAACACTGTCTGTACTCTGTCACCATTTTTCTGTAATAACGTATCACTCTCCCGTTCAATCCAGTCACTGTATCTGGTTTATTGTATGGCACAATTCTGCCCATAAATTGGTTTCTTGTTAGACCTTAGTCATGACACTCAGCATGGCAGCTCTCGTCATTGCACACAGATGGGACTGTAGGATTACCGGCTAATAGCGTGTGCAGAGGGGAAGGTTGTGTGACTCAAGTAAACATTGCATGATATGAACAATATACACAGGCCTTCCTTCCCACACTCCAATGTCGGATGCATATGGCATGGACATACATCTGTGTTTTTCTGGGCATTTTCCAGCCGCCTTTGGAGTAGATTAAACAGGAAATTGATGCCACAGGGCAAATATTCATTCTTCCCAGTCTCCCTTACAAAACAAGTCCAGAATTGCTGTGGCTAGACTTACTTCCTCTACAATGCATCTGTTTCTCCCCTCTTCACACTACCAGGAAGCTCTAATAGTCTGTTTTACATTACAGCAGTGGACCAAGCTCTCCAGCCTCTCTCCTTACTGTAAGGGAGAACGCATGGGTGTAAGAGGGAGAATGAAACTGCTGCCTCACATGCATTCATTTCCATTTAGCTGTATGCTGGATCCTCCCTGAGTCAGCCATGTCCCTCACTCACTTTTATTCACTCACTTATTCATTGCTAAGTCCACACCTGTCCAGTCACGCACCCCATCATGCACAATAATGTCCCTGGAATGCGAAGTCCAAAGCGAATGCACTTACCCACGTAACATATTCCTTTCTTCATTTAGCATATTGAACACAGCTCCCCTTAACTGCTTCACTGCTGCATGACCTTACAATTGACACATTGAAGGAATCATTCACAGTCTAGGCACACAATCATGAATTTTCTTGCAAGCACATTCAGAAATAATTAAGCCCTCAATGGGGTTTTGTCATACCTCCCAAGTGTCCCTATTTTGGAGGGACAGTCCCTATTTTTAACCCTTGTCCCTCTTAGCTCTATAAATGTCCTTCTTTTTTTTCATTTGGGAGTTGCATCAATAAACTGAACTTCTTGCTTTAAAAAGTTTCTGATTGCTTCCTAGCTGTATATTACATAACGACTTACCTAATATTTCATCATTGGATACAAGTCAATCCTGAAAATGTCTCCCTTTTTGACTATCTAAAAAGTTGGCATGTATGTGTTTGGGGGTGGTTAGAGGCATGGCCTGATGTGTCCCTCTTTGAAATCTCTAAACGTTGGGAGGTATGGTTTTCTCACTGGGATAACAAGCTTTAAACTCTAAGCAGGTTTTTTTTCTCATCACATTCGCTTTTTCCTTCCCGCCTCCAAGAGCCCTAACTTTTTTATTTTTCCATCTACATAGAAATACGAGGGCTTATTTTTTGTGGGACAAAATGTACTGTGTAATGGTTCCATTGACCTCACCATAGAATGTAATGAGAAATCCCCAAAAAATTCTAAGCAGGGTGAAAATTGAAAATATTTACTTGCACCATTTCTGCAAGGGTTTTATGGCGTTCACTCTTCGTTATAAATGATGTGTTATCTGCAGGCTGGCATGATTCTGGCGATACCAAATATGTAGGGTTTTCATTATGTTTTACAATTGACTACAGTTTCTACAATTTACACTGCAGCACCATTTTCTGCAACCAAAAACCTGTTTTGTTTTTACACCTAAGGACCTGAGTTAGGGTACATTTTTTGCAGGCTGAAGTGTACTTTTTATAGTTAACATTTTGGAATACATGCGACTTTATCACTTTTTTTTTTACAATTTTTTGCAAAACAAAATCGCCCAAAAATTGAAATTTTGGTGTTGAAATTTTTTTTTCTTAAACAGTGTATACAATATGGGATAAATTATATTATATTTTAATAGATTGGTCTTTTACGGACACAGTGATACCACTTATGTGTAACTTTTTTATTTCTTGGATTTTTCTACGTGACTTGAGCTTTTAATATTTATTATTTCTTTATTAATTTTAAAACTTTTATTTTCCCCCTTTACATTTAGCCCCCCTGGGGTACTTGACCACTAGGGGGTGTGATCCTATGTACATCCTTTTGCATTTTGTATATAATGCAGAAGAGTGTACAAAGATGATGCTCATATGACTTCCTGCCCATGGCATGATCTCATAGGAGCAGTAAGCCCTTCATTGGGCTTCTGACTGCCATAGCAACCACTCGGCACCCCGCGATCTTGAGGCAGGGGAGTGATTGGGCGAAGGAACAGTGCGCAGCACCGTTTCTGATTCATTTAGACGCTGCAGCGATCACTGAATGGTTAAGCAGCAGAGATCGGAATCAGCTCCATTCTCTGCCCTTACCGACAGATGTGAGCTGTATCTAACATTCAGCACCCGCAGCATATGGAGCAGGCTCAGCAAGTGAGATAGCTCCATACTCTCTTAGCACTGCCATGATGTACTAAAACATGTAGGCAAAGGTAAATAAAGACTATTACTTAATACATTGCTGTTCTGATTTTGTTTGTGGTTAGTGCTAGAGGAGATCTTATCTCCTGCTTGTGTATACAAGCGTCTCTAGGTTACTGACCACCTCTCTATGATCTCATTGCTCCAGTTGCCCTAGTCAGCCATGGCGACATCACTCCTTGCTGCATCTTGTCTCTAGCACAGAAGCTTGTTTATCTATGTTACTCACAAACTTTTATCCTTTATAGCTCTGTAGCCTTCTTTCTTACTGTTTAGAACATTCTGTTAGCAATGTCCCACTAGCAGGCTCAGCTAGAAATAACAGAACTGATATGCCAATTACTGCTGTAGATCCGCCTACAGCCTAAACAGGAAGTGTGAGTCTGAATCTGGCAGAGCAGGCTTTGTGAAACAGTATGGTGAAAACAACCCTTTCGCCCTCGCCTTCCAAGGGCCATACCGTTTTATTTTTATATCAACATAGCTGCATGCGGCTTGTTTTTTGTGAGACAAGTTGTATTTTTAAGTGTTATCACTTAGATCACCATATAAAAAATCTCTAAGGGGGAACTAGATAAAAAACAGAATTGTGCATTCTCTTTAAGATAGTTTATTTTTACCAGATTCACCATGTGCTACGGTCAATTTATGTCATGTTATTTTAGTTCTAATAATAACAAAGAAAGAAAATATTTTTTGAATTACGTTTTCTTTGTGTTATGATTTTCTGTGACCAATACATTAAAATTTTTCTATTTAATGACCTGCGTGAGGGCTCTTTTCTGCAGGTTGAAATGTACTATTTATTGGTGCCATTGTGAGTTCGAAGCACATAACTTTTTCTTCCAATTTTTTTGGTCAAGGTGAAGTGACCAAAAAAAAAATAACATCAAATTTTGTCTTTTGATTTTTTTGTAGAGAATATATTTTTATGATTTATACCAACTAAAAGTGGGTGTCACAATATTCTGAGGAACCATGACTCTTATTGCTCACCTATTGCAGCTGTGAAAGGACTTTTTATTTACAGGATTAGATGATTAGTTCATTGACTCCATTTTTAAGAACATATGGGTTTTTGATTATTTTTTATTTTTGTCTGGATGAACAAACAATGCAGTTCTGGCATGGTTATTATTGATTATAGAGACAGTTCCTGTGTGAATAACATGATAATTTTATAGGGAAGATACTTGCGGACACAGTGATGCTTATTATATGTTTGCTATTTTTTTCTTTACTGTTTACTTTATTTTGTGCCATTATGAGACTATGGGATCAACTGATCTTTTTTATAGTACATAACAATGCATTAATGTCTCCAACATGGCCGTACAGGCTTTTGTACATTGCAGACCTGGAGACTACTATTTGGTCTCCAGCTGTCATGGTAACTGTCAGCACCACATAATCATGTTGGGGACATGCCGATGGTAGACAAATCTGGCCCATAGTGTAATTATATGTGGCCCGCGAGTAAAGGCCAGGCAGTGAACAGAGGAGAAGAGGAAGACATTTGATTTCACATGTGTTTATACTATTAAGCTTTGCTTGTTCCAGATTCAATGTTTAAGTTTGTTTCCTTATGAAACGGTTTATCATTATATCTAATGAGAAGGAAAAATGTCATCAATTTTAGACATTTCTTTAGTACTTATCAAGGTTGGCCCATGACTTTGTCCAAGTTTTTAATTTTGTCCCACTGTGTATTTCAGTTTGACACCCCTGATGTAGATGCTGTGGGCCCTTTCAACTGTGGCCAGGGCCACCGTACAGGGAGTACTCCTGTACGGGGTCCGGTGAAATAAGGGGGCCCACTGCAAGCAGGCCTCCTTATTTCTCATTACAGACTAGTGCCCGGCGGCACAGGCATCGAACGCTTCATTGCTGGTCAGGGAGGCCCACTCGCATCGCTCTTCGGGCACGAGGGATTCAGAAGAGAGGGGGCCGTATGTGGCGGTATTATATGGTCTTTGTATATTTTTGTTGTTTGCCGATATTTGTCTTGGTATACTGGATTGATCAGTAACATCATTGTGGTGATCATCTGGTGATATTTGCTGGCCCTTTTATATGTACTAACCCACACAATACAGACAAACTGTACATTGTAAAAAACAAGAGATAAATCCAAAAACAATGGCGCAGTTGCTTTTTTTTTCTGGGGGTGTGGTGGTGGGGTTGCTGGGGGGGTGGTGTATGGGGGGGTCCAGGCGCTTCAGCTGTATGGGGCCCTGAAATTTCTGTTGGCGGCCCTGACTGTGGCACCTATGGGGTTAAACACATCGGATTAACGCTAGTCCCTACCCCTGCCATTGAATTCGGAGCCCAGCGGAACATTACAGCTGGCTCCCACTGCAGATGGTTTAGGCACAATATCACAGTTGAGTAGCACCAACTCTTCCCAGACTTCCCTTTTTTCCTTGAGTCCGGACATAACAGGAAAGTTGGCAAGTATGGACTGTGGTCTGCAAATTCACACATTGCAGAGAAAATAGATCCTGATTTTAGGGCTTGCTGTTACTGAAATGCAGCAGATTTCACCACAGATTCCCTCTACGAGTATGTTTACATGGCGTCTTGCGGCGCATGCTGGGTATTTTAGAAGTATGCACTGGCCAGCTTTCATTATCCTCGGGAAGAAGTTATATGTCACTTCTTTCACCTGGGGCACAGTACGCGCCGGGGAAGATGGAAGGTAGTCATAGCTCTGTGAGAGCTATTATGTAACAGTTACTTTGGGGAAAATTGAGAAGCGCGCCGTCTGATATGACGGCCGTGTGAATCCTACCCACCAGGCAGCAGAAAGTCAATCTGTGGCAGTTGGGAAGCCTTGAATTCATGTTTGCAACTCGGGTAAATGCAAAGAGGTGAATAGACAAAATTTGCTTTTCAGTGAATTAGTCCCGCATTCAATATGCCAGAAATCAATGTAGCATGATTGTTAGACTGACTAGATTACAGGGGATCAAAAGCAAAGGACAATTAACTAGTAAAGCTGAATTTGCTGTATCACGTTAAGGGGGTCCAGCTCTGTGGATTACAAAACGAAATCTGACAATGGCAAATGCAGAGAAACTCTTAACAACCCGAGGTCCTTAGGTCACAGTTGGAGACCTATGAACCGCTGACACCTAAGTATCAGCATGCCGCAGGCACGGTGGTTTTTGCCTAGAGGGAAATTTCACGGATAAAAGTGGCTTTTAAGGAAGACAGGAAGCCAAGGAGAACCCCAGAGACTTGCAAAATAGCTGGGAAGGATTATGTTGAATAATGTAAAACTGAGACATTGGGGCTTAGGTTACCATAAAGGGGGTGCAAGCAGCTGAAACCGTGCAGTATACCCCCCCAAACCTCCCCTGGGCCCCATTGCAGCGGGTAAACCTCAACAAAAGGCGGGTAACCACTCTCTGATCAGGAACTGTAGTCAAGGAGGTGTCCAGAGAGTCCGGAAACTTTGGACCTGAGAATAAGACAATCCGTAGGAGGGGGTGGGGGCGTAATTGTAGCAGAGGTGTCTTTCCAGACAGAGGCTCTTCTTGCCATGAATTTCCACCGGCAAGCAGACAAAGGGCATAGAAACGGGGGGGAGGGCTGTCCCCGATGGGGGGGTTTGAGGCTGAGAGTGCAAATTTTCCCCCTTGGAGACTTTACCCGTTCGCCCGTCCAGGGATGGGTGTAAGCGGGGGAAACCCTGGAAGCCCGAGCAACTGGGGGCAGAAGAACTTGGCAGGACGAGAAGGAGATGTCCTCTTGGTGGGAACCTCCAATTTTTGAGACACAGGTTGGGTTTGGGAAAGGACTGGTCCTTCAGGAAAAATCCCCTTTAAAGGATGAAAAAAGTATGGTCTTCCGACGGAAACAGGCAGGCGAACTTCTAGTAGGGATGGGTGGGTGAAGTTTTTCCCGGGAAAAGCCGGAGTCCAGAAGAAGCGGGCACTTCAGACGCATCACCAATGAAAAACGTAGGTGACTGGAGTGGTCAAACGGGGGCAGGCACACCGTTATTCAGGGTTTAATTTACCCACAACCCCATGGGGCTGAGGTTTCGGGGGCAAGCTGGGCGGGGCTGGGCAGTTCTTCAGGAAAAACGGGTCCACCGCATACAGGCACAGGTTTTAAACCGGTCGAGGGCGCGTTCCTCTGGGTGAGATGGCGGTTGACCTCCCTAGGTCTTTGGGGGGAAAAAGAGGTGTTTAGGCAGGGGGGGCTCGGTTTCAGGTCAAGGCGAGGCGGAAGCTTTCGAGGAAAGAAGGGGCACAGGGGTGTTGGAAGCTTAATCCCTCTCCGCAAAAAAGGGTGTCGATCCGGGTAGTAGAGCGTGAGGTCGTCCAGGGTGGGAGGTATCAGACCAGCCAACTCGTCCTTGATGGCCTCAAGACCCCCCAGAAGGCAGCAACGAGGGCCCGTTGTTCCAGGCAAGCTCAGAGGCAAGTCGGAACTGGATGGCATACTGGCCCACCGTAGAATCGCCTTGAGGAAGCGGGCAAAACGATGCAGTGGGGTTGCCCCAGGTACTCGAAGACCTTTCTGAAAGCACTCAGGAACTCCCGGAGGTCCCCTGTCAGCGGATCCCCTTTCTCCCAAAGGGTGCGGCCCCGGCCCAAGGCTTCACCGACAGCAGGCTAATGATGAAAACGACCCCTTGGGACGGTCAGAATGGGAACTGATGGCAGGACCCCCAAAATGGTGGTGCACTGGTTGAGGGCGCCGCGACAAGTATGAGGGTCCCCAGAAAACGGGCGGCAAGGCAAGTGAGGCTAGGATGGACATGGAGCAGGAGGCGGGGCCCCAGGGGGGGTGGAGCAGGGGTAGATCCAGTAGACATGACTTCGTCCAAAGGGGGGGTGTGGTCTGCACAACGGAACAATTGCTCCCAAAGGGCGCCATGTCGGTTCACCCCAGCTACCAAAGGGCAGGCAGAGTCACCCGGCGGGGATCCCTATTTATGGTCAGTTCGTACTGTAACGGATTGCGCTACAACTATGCCGAAGCGCCGCCCCTTGATATCCGGGTGTGGTCCCCGGGCCCACCGCAGGCACAGATGCAATGCTGGGAGGGGTTTGCCCCAAAAATGCAGGGGTGGGGATGGAGGCTGATAGAGGATGCTGCAGGAACTAAGACAGAATCCAGATAGGTGCCAGAAATCATTTTGCAGCAGGTACAGCACAGATTTCAGCAGGATAATAAGCAGAAGGACAAATAACTGAGTCAGCAGCAGTACAGCATTTGGGGGTCAATTAGTGAGGACAACAAAAACTGACAATGGCCGAGGGGGAAGCTCCTTAAGAAGCCAGAGGTCACGGTCACGGGGGCCGGACCCAAAGGGCCGGCTGCCTTAATAATGCAGTGCCGCGCGCGTGCCCCCAGAGGGGCCCGTGTGCGCACAGGAAGCAGGAAAATGGAGGAAGCCATGGAGACTGAGCCTCAAAAAAGGGGCTGGGCGGTGGGGGAATAGACCAGAAACACCAAAAACGGGCCGTGATGGTCCAAGCAGGGGCCGCAGCGTGAACCTGAAATAAATTCCGAGTCACAGTCCTATTTGGGGTTTTTTTAGTAGGTCTAAAAGACCCGGGGGTTTAACATATCCAACTACAACAATTTGCAGTCGGATTCATGTCACAATCTGTTGAATGTAGATTTTGCCAAAGATTTCCTGTGAATTTCTCCACCTTGTTTGAACTAACTCAAGAGTAAATGCAAAGTAGAAGTGATTTTAGAAATGTCACAAAAAATATTTTCTTTGGCTGAATTGTCCTGCAGTTCTTTAATTCCACAGTGTATCAATGTAGGTTATGGATTGTTTACTTAATTACTGTGAATTTTTCTTATTGACTTAAATGGGGAAATCAAAATCTGCAAAAAACATTAAAGTAAATTTGAAATGTTGGTGGATTACGTTGGTCCCCAGCAAATTTGGTTTTACATGAAAAGAAATCTTCAATGGCAAATCCACAGAGATTTACAAACAACCGTTGTTGTTTTAACTTGGAGTTTTAAAAATTTAAAAAAAACAAGATATGAGCAAATGCCGTCTTATAGATTAGGTTCATACTGTAGATTGTTGTTTTGTTGCCTAGGGACAATTTGCTGTTATCAGGAACTAAAATGCTGGATTTCTTTGTAATCTCGGAAAAATACAAGTATGAAGCACAAGATGTATGAACCACCAGAGAACTTATTAGAAAATTCTGGAGAAATAAGAATTATGTTGAAATATGTAAAATGTGCTTGGGGCTCTTGGGATTACAGTGCTATTTAAAGGGGTTGCAATCAGGCTCGAACTGGCCCACAGGAGAATAGGAGAAAAACCCGGTGGGCCCCCGGTTGGAGACCTGAAGATGTTTTTAACTTCATATACATCCTCAGAAGAGGCAAAAAAAAGCAGAGAAAGATAAGCATAAAGCAAGAAGCAGAGCATAGGAGGCTTGTACAGTCACTTGCAGGAGCTGTAGGTGGACCCTTAAAATAAACTCCATCGGTGGGTCCAGAAACAGCTCAACTTGTAGGCCCCTAGAATCAACTCCACATGAGGGCCCTAGGCACCCCAGTCCGACACTGGTTGCAGTAAAACATAAATTACTTTGCTGTTGGAATGCTGCATTCAACAAGTGAAATGCAAAGGAAAAGTGACATGATGAGACACACCAATGTATTGTAGACAGTACTGCGGAAAGCAATAAGCTGAAAAGCAGGCAGTTTCAATGCTGTGACAGCAAAAGATGGTCCCTACTGTGCGGAGCAGATTGATATATAGTTTTATGGGAAATGCTCTAACAGAACTTGTAGCATTTATTTTTTGCCTACCATGGCCCTGGTTAACCCCTTACCACCACAGCCAGTTTTGGCCTCTCTGACAGAGCCCCATTTTTGAAATCTGACATGTGTCACTTTATGTGAGAATAACTTTTTGACACTTTTACCTATCCAAGTGATTCAGAGACTGTTTTCTCGTTACACATTGTGCTTTAAGTTAGTAAGAAATTTTGGTCTAAACTATTCTTGTTTATTTGTGAAAAATATCAAAGTAGCGTGAGAAATGGGGAAAAATTTACCATTTTCAAACTTCAAAAATGTCTGCATGTAAGACAGATATTGTTATTCCACTCAAAATAGCTTATAACTAGCATCTACCATATGTCTGTTGTAGGTTGGCATCATTTTTTAAATATCTTTTTTATGACATTAGGAGGCTTAGAAATTTAGAAGTAATTTTCACATTTTCAAGAAGATTTGCAATATACATTTTTCTAGGGACCAGTCCAGTTCTGATGTGACTTGGATTGGCCTGTATGTTAGATACCCCCAAAAATTACTTCAGCTAAGAAACTACACCCCTTAAAGTAATCAAAACAGCATTTAGGAAGTTTATTAACCCACTAGGTGTTTCACAGGAATTAAAGCAAAGTGAAGGTGAAATTTCAAAATTAAAATTTCACTTTTTTTTTTGCAGATTTTTATCCATTGTTCACAAGAACATGGTAGATGTGATCAGGGAAATGCAACTTAATATTGATTCTGATGTTTTCAGAGATATCCCATATGTGGCCCTAGTGCCCTATTTGGCTCAACCACCACCCTCAGAGTAGGAGGAGCACCTACCCGACTCTGGGGTCTCACTTTCATTATGATTTTATTTAGGCGTCATTTCAGGTTTGCGGACACCATAAGGTGCTAAAACTTAATAGACACCCCTAAAAAGACCCCATATTGGAAACTACATCCTGTAAGGAATATATCCAGGGGTATAGTGACTATATCGACCCCACAGGTGTTTCACAAATTTTTTTAGCATTAGGCTGTGAAAATGAAGATTTTTTTTTTCAACAACCTGCAATTTTAGCTGAAAATGTTTAGATTTTACAGAGAATATTGGAAAAAATACACACCAAATTTTGTTACAGAATTTCTTCCAAGTTCAGCAGTACCCTATGTATGGATTTAAACTGCTGTTTGGCTGCATGGCAGGGCGTACAAGGGAGGAAGCGCTATTTGGCTTTTGTGGCAGATTTTGATGGGTGCCATGTCACATTTGCAAAGCCCCCAAAGTACCAGAACAGGTGAAATCTTACATAAGTCACCCCATTTGGGATTCAACACCCCTCATGGATCTCGTCTATGGGTGTATTGTGTATTTTGGGCGAACAGGTGTGCCATCGTTCTTCTAGCATTGGGCCATGAAAATGGGGGAAAAATGCAGTTCTGTCATTGTTTTTTGGGTTTCGATTTTACAGCGATTGCTGTGCAATGTAAATTACATAACTTTACTATGTGGGTTGGTACAATTACAATGCTATAAATTTTATATAGTTTTCTATGTTTTATTACTTTTACACAATAGAAGTATGTCTATAAAAATGCATTTTTTATGTTGTCCTATTCTGACAACCATAACTTTTTTATTTTTCTGTATACGGAGCTAATTATGGACTTGTTTTTTGTGGGACAAGTTCTCGTTTTTATTGGTACCATTATCAGGTGCATATGACACTTTGGTCACTTTTTATTAAGGTTTTTGTGAGGCATTTTGAACAAAATACAGCAATCCTGGTAGTGTTTTTTTATTTTTAACAACGGTCACCGTTCGGTATAAATGACATGCTACCGTTACTCAGCAGGTCGATACAATTACATAGATACCCAATTTGTATCTTTTTTATGTTTTACTGCTTTTACACAATAAAAACACTCCTGCCTGCGACCTAGCTCCAGTAAAAAAAAAAAAAATCACCAGAGCTAAGGGGTTAATCGCTCACGGCCGGAGCTCAGTTGTGCTCGTGCGGGGCTCGTTTGTAAGCCCGCAGGATCTCCAGGATGTACCCATACGTATGGGTACACTTTACATTCTATTGGGGCTAATATAGAGCCTCCATCTGTGCCTCTATACTTAATGCTGCATTTTGCTAAAGAATTCAAATGGCTAAAGTCAGAGCAGCTAAAGAAGAGAAAAAGCCTGTCTTATGTCATTGTGACATCATGACCCCAATGAAGGAAAAAGTGGCATGTAACAATCTCTTGCATATTTTTCCCCAGCTTGAGAGTCGAGGTAATGCTCCAATTTCACCACAAGTCGTAGGTGAATATATGCCGCTGGGGAGCTCTAGCCGAAGAGGATCTGGTGTAAGAAAAATGTTAATAGTGAATTTATCTTATGGTTTATGTTTTAACATGATACCTAAATCCATTTACTTTCTACCCAAAGTCAGCAGATAACAGAGCCAAGAGGCTGCTGCAAAATCATCAGTCCTCTCAGCCACTTAGACACAAGCTGGATGAAGGCTTGTCTTCTACTGATGACAGATTTGAAGATCATCAGCAGTGCTTGGATTTCCCTTAGAATGCCCTGCCCTGCTCATAAACGTGTGATTTATAATAATAATAATAAAAATAGATGAGGGCATTGCTGTATAAAAATCAAGTGCAACACATTTAGCACGCAATCAGACATTATTGTGGACTTCCTGTCAGCAATTTTATTGAAGTACACTGCAGTCATATCTTAGGTGGCTTGGAATGACCGATAACAGGAGACAATAGAATATAGTCAACTGTAGACATAAAGGGCCACATTAAAGACCTACCTCCATGTGGACATTGTTGTATGTGCAGTTTCGCAGTATGTTCCTAGTTCCATGTAGTAAACAGGTCAGGGACAGAAGCTGTCCCTGTGCCATCTGCAGCAGGTGATATACAGTGGACATCCTGCTATGACAATCAGGATCAGAATCCGCTTTGATCATGGCTGTTTGACGTTATAAATGTCAAAGTCAATAGTGACTTTAGTATCCAGACCAGGGGTGTCAAACTCCTTTCTTCCTAAGGCCACATTAGTATTATGGTTACCCTGAAATGGCCTTTGAGGGTGGTTAAGGTCATGGGATAAGGCTGTCAGAATTGTGTCACTGCCTGTGAGTTGCTGAACAGTGCAGTATGGAGTTGTGTCACAGCTCCGAATCAAAGATGGCGGCCATTCACTGTCCTGGCCCTGCCACCTCTGCCAACTGCTAGCTGCGTCCTCCGGAAATAGTGGAGAACCTGTCCTTTTGCTTCAGGACCTTGTCTATCCCTGCTTATGTATCTAAGCTCTTGTGGGTCACATAAAATGACATGGTGGGCCAGATTCACCCGCCGGCCTTGAGTTTCACACATGATCTTGACAATTAGATAAAGAAAGGGGCTCCCTCTGTCACCCCATCGGCAACTTGTGTCATGATTGCTGAGGGGCAGATGGGTTGCTATAGTAGCGAGACGGCTAGCTAATAGACTGAAATCACATAAAGAATCAGTTCACATATCGAGGACACAGACACATACTATCAATAACTGCTAAGGAGAAAATCCCTTAAAAACATAACCTTTAATCATAACATTAAAACTTCCAATACAAATAAGTGGATAGGCCGCACAAATGTACACATATGAATTCTACTATGAGTATGTACCCATGTAATCCGTTAGATATGGGTTAGTAGATAATATATATCCTTACTCATCCAACCTAATTACCAACCATTCATCTTGATTTATTCTTGTAAGTGGCATTAGTCTGGTCCCTATCCAGGTATATTTAGTCCAGGATTCCAGGTGTTACTATTATAGGCATCCTTAACTTAAGATTCCAGATCATGGATTCCTGCACAACTTCTGAAGAGAAAGAGTGGTTCTTGGAGAGTTATATCCCTATTCACAATCCCTTTTGAGCACCTGCTACAAAAAGGCACCACTATAGTACAGTACCCTAGTTGTCCCTAAAACTGACCCTTACTTTCAAAAAAATCTAAACACTTGACCTAGCAGGAAGTTGGACTCATCAGTGGGTCTAGTGGCAAAGTTTTAAGGTGACCTGGTTATCTAGTCTGAAGTTAATATGGTAACTGGTCATATGTGCTCCAAGGTACAGTAGATGACCAAACGGGTCATTTAAGAGTTCATGCTATTAAACTCAGCTTTATGTTAGCCATATATGCCTGAACACCTGCTAGCAAGTATCCATGCGTATGTCATGGTGTAACTGGTGTGTGTCCATAGCTGAAAAGAGAATAAAAATAGTCAGCTTGTGAATACATATGTTCTGTGTTTTGGCCGTACTTGCTTTCTTTGTGAGACTAAATAGTGTGGCGCTTTAAAAACAAAATCTAATAGTATATGTATTTTAATACCACATGTTTTATATGGATGTTTTTACCCGTTGGTGAGTACACCCTTAAGTGAAAATGGACAAATTGTGCCCAAAGTGTCAATATTTTGTGTGACCACCATTATTTTCCAGCACTGCCTTAACTGTTTTGGGCATGGAGTTCACAAGAGCTTTACAGGTTGCAGCCACTGGAATCATCTTCCACTCTTCCATGACAACATCACGGAGCTGGTGGATGTTAGAGACCTTGCGCTCCTCCACCATCTGTTTGAGGATGCCCCAAAGATGCTCAGTAAGGTTTAGGCCTGGAGACATGCTTGGCAGCCCAGCACCTTTGCCCTCATTTTCTTTACCAAGCCAGTGGTGGTCTTAGTGGTGAGTTTGGGTTTGTTATCATGTTGGAATACTGCCCTGCAGCCCAGTTTCTGAAAGGAGAGGATCATACTCTGCTTCAGTATTTCACAGTACATGCTGGTATTCATGGCTCCTTTAATGAACTGTAGCTGCAGACCAATTTGATACAGTGTGTGGTGTATGGTCTGAGCACCCCTTTAACCAGGGCCGCCGTAAAGGCAGTACTGGGGGTGCTGCCACATGGGGCCTAGTGAACAACGTGAAAGAATAGGGACCGCTGCCTACCTGGCTACCTGGCTATGGGGAGCCCACTACTTACCTATGGGAGACCCACTATCTACCTACTTACGGGGAGCCCATTACCTAACTATGGGGGGCCCACTACCTACCTACCTGGCTACCTATCTATGGGGGGCCACTATCTACTTACCTACTTATGGGTGCCCTCTACCTACCCACCTAGAGGGGGCCCACTACCTACCTGACTATGAGAGCCCCACTATCTACCTACCTTCGGGGAGCCCACTATCTACCTACTTATGGGGGACCCACTATCTACCTACCTATGCGGGACCCTATATAACTTACTACTTATGGGGGGGTTATATACCAAACTACCAGGTAATTATTACCATCAAGGGCACTATGGATGGGGAGTTTGTGCATGGGAGGAGGGGCACAGTTAGGAAGATGATAAAAAAGTGAGGAGCCTTAGTTGTTTGCTTTGTAAATTCTGCAGGAAAGAGTGGTGGCCAGGAGAAGTCGTCATGGCGGTCTGGACCAAATGGAGAAGAAAAGGGAAAGTGAACGGCTCATCAGAGAATACGTCAACTGTGAGTCACTAAATGTAACTGCACTGTGTGCACTTGTATCTACCACTATATGGTCACTGTATACCAGTATTATTGATCTTATTTTAATGAATTATATTCTGTAACAGTATGGTGGTATTACTCAGTCACTCTATGGTGGAGATGTGTGGTGATGTGGTGTTTTTTTTTGGTCTTTGTATATTTTTTTTGTTTGGTTACATTGGTCTTGTTATGCTTGTTTGGTCAGTAACATTATAGTAGTGACACAGCATTGATCATGTGGTGGTATTTGCTTTGTATACGTACTGACCCGCACAATATACAGTAGATAAACTGTACATTGTAAAATTAAACAAAAACTAAATCCCTAAAATGGCGCAATTGCATTTTCTTTTTTTTGGGACTGGGTGGCAGGGGTTGCTGGGTAGGGTTGGTGAAGGATAGGGGAGTGGGGCGAGGCAATGAGATGGGTGGGGGTGGCGTTGGCAGGTGGGGTAGGCACTACAGCTGTATGGAGCCCAAACATTTCTGATGGCAGCCCTGCCTTTAACTTCTGCAGCAGCAGCAATACTAGCAGCATTCACACGTCTATTTTGAAACAAACTATTTTTGGACATTCTCTAGATATGTCGCCAAGCACTTGCACTCAACCTCTTTGGTTGACCATGGCGAGGGCCTGTTCTGAATGGAATCTGTCTTGTTAAGCCGCTGTATGGTCTTGACCACTGTGCTGTAGCTCAGTTTCAGGGTGTTGACAATCTTCTTATAGCCTAAGTCATCTTTTTGTAGAACAACACTTCTTTTTTTCAGATCCTCAGACCAGGGCCATCTTCACAGTATTATGGGCCCCTGGGCATATCAGTGCAGTGGGTCCTGCCCAAATACATGACTCACAATAGGCCTCGCTTCTAGCCATGCCCAACCTGACACCGCATGTGACCATGCCTCTAACCACCCCCAACCACCCAAAAAATCCCAAAACTACATCGGAATTCAGCATTTAAACTATTGAAGACAGCCTAAAAGGGAGAAATTTTGGGGGGCCCGGGCGGGGCCATTGTTTTCAATTATTTACATAAGAACGCATACACTTTTAAATAAGCAGCACTGAACCCAAATTTAATCTTTGCCCCTGTTTTTGGGGGACTTACATTCACCCCCTTTGAGGCCCCTTTTCCCGGCATGGTGTTTTACTAAGAGTAATCTTTGAGACGGGTGGCCCCCCAGCTCTTTCAGGTCATTGACCAACCCTTTTAACCGGGTAGTTCTGGCGGGTTTCCCTAAACCTTTTCTCAAAATAAACCTTCCCCCCATGAACGAGATCTTGCTTGGAGCCCTAGACCGAGGAAGATTAAACCGTCATCTTTTGTTTTTTTCCAATTCTCTAAAAATTTTCCCAATATTTTGTTGCCTTCTCAGCAATCCGTTTTGCCTATTTGACCTGTAGCCCTTTCCCCAGTTTTGGTGCGGGGTTAAAATTTTAAGCCCCTTTGGGTCCTTGGGAAGCTTTTTGGGTCGGGCCATGGTGGAGGGTTTTGGAGTGAAATTTTAAAAGGAGTGTATGGACAGGTGTCTTTTACCCAAAATTAGTTCAAACGGGTGAAAATTAAATCCCGGTAATGAGTGCAGAGTAGGGGGTTCTTCTTAAAGTAAAACTAACAGGTCTGTGAGAGCCAAAAGTCTCGGGGTTGGTGGTGATCAAATACTTATTTCATACAAAAAATTTGGAAATTTAAAATTATTTGAAAATTTTAGAATGTTTTTTTTTGGATTTTTTTTTTTAGATTCTTTTCTCTTCACAGTTGAAGTATACCTACGAAATAAAACACACAAAAAAAGGGTATCAAAAATTTTAGTTTTTTCAAATTTGTAGATAACATTTCAGGTGCCACGACACAGTTTCATAGCTCACAGCAGATATCTCTGTTTGCCCCATGCCTGGATAATTATGTCAATACGCTTGATATTTCCTTTTCACACCCTGTCCCCGGGGCAGGGGGGGGGGGGGGGGGGGGGGGAGGTTAGCTGTTGGATGGAATTTCTATTGCATATGAATAGGATTCTCAAATCATCTTTTTAGGTCTGATCTCTTTAGGTCAACGTCCAGGAACTTAAAAGCAGCTTTCTTCAAGTCACACTGTACTTGCGTGCAGTCTGCTTGGCTTGTAAATAACAAAAGGAGTCCTGTTTCCACTACTCATGCAATGCTCCAACCCATGACTGATGTATTACACTGCAGTGAAAACAAGTCACTTTTTGTCTTTTTTAATAGAGCTCGATGAGTGGTCAGGGTTAATATTTAGAAATGGATATGTTGTTTTTTGGTGTTAATAAAAAAATTTATTTCCCAATCCATTTGTAAACAAAATTTTTCGAGACCAGTGACCACTACTTTATCCCCCAATATAAACTTTTTCCAAACACAATTACGAAAATTTTTGTAAATGTATTTGAAATTCCCAAAAAGTTTTGGGCTGTTTTTATTTTTTGGGGTTCTGGGCATCTGGAACAGGAGGTGATAGAGGGTTTGAAAGCGGGCTCTGTGTAAATGGGGGTTTTTTTGTTTAAAAGGAAGAAGTGAGCCGGTGATAAAGGGGGGTTATATAATTTTTTATCCCTTCGGGTGCTCCACCGAAGACCAAAAACATGGGGTTTTAAAACTAGCGCTTATGTGCAAAAAACATCAAATAAGGTCTTTCCGCTCTTATAACTATAGAAAGACCAAAAAATCCTCATATAGACCATGAGAATTTTATTATAAAAAATGTAAAAAAACCCCTTTTAAAAAATACAAACAAAAACCCCGGTTTTTCGCACATTCTCTTTGGGCTTCCTCAGGAGGTGGGGACCAATCACAGGCTATATCCTATAAATAGTCTCTAACAGCCACTCCTTGCTTTTGAGGAGCCAATCATATCTTAGTCACATGTTTATCTGCACAAACCTCTGTGTATCATTACAAGGTCCATTAAGATCGCTTGTTCCTCCGTTTAAAATTACTTACACATTATTTATAAAAATCCATCATATATAAAAAGAAAGCTAACAATTACCTATTTCGATTTTCCAATAATCCTTCTAACACAGTCTTTCTCCTTTGTGTACCGGTGTCGTATCGGCGTCGGCTCACGGCCGGAATCGGATGATTACGTCACGAGCAGGGAATCAGTGAGATCACTGTCCCTGCTCAAACTGGCATTGCGCATGCTCTATGCCAGTTCCACATCGTGGATCTAGAAGGAGAAATTTAGAAAAGGGAACAACTTGAAAAGGGCCCTGTAAAACCAAAGTTTTTAAAAATTACCCCATAACTACCCCTAAATGCAAACAGAAACAAAAACGGGGAAAAAAAAGACAACAAAAAAAAACGGAAAAAATCCTCCCCTTTTTTCCCTGTGAAACAAATGCTAAAAAATTAAATAAAAACTATTCTTATATGGGACCCCAGTAAAAAACCCCTGAGCTTCTTAAAAACCCTACAGGTTTTAAAGGGGTTTTTCATTTAAAGATCCAATATGTTTCCTTGTTGGTTAGAGCTTGAAGTCTATCTGTACTATCCTCTGATATAAAATCAATCGGTTGCACTTTTAGATTATAATCGCTATTGGGAGTTTTTCCTCAAAAAACTTTGTCGGGGGAGACTTTTCAATCTTTTTCCCCTTTTTTTAATATTAAATCTGGGGTTATTATCCTTTGGGAGGTTTGGGTTAGTCTTTTCCTCCCAACGTACTGTTTCGGGCAGCTCCCAAGAAAACAATATTTTAAAACGAAAACATGATCTCAAAAAAATTTTAAACCCTTAATTTTTAAAATTTTTCCTTAGTAGACGTCGAAGAAAATTTGTCCCCTTTTTAAAAACTTTTGTACAACTTTTAACATTTTTTGGGAAAAAATTTTACACTTTGGGTTAAACTCCTCCCATAACCTTTTATTACCATAGAATCTTTCTTATTCTCTTTTTTTCATATTTTTTTGCCAGGAGGGGGCCACCAGATTTTTTTTAAGGGTTTTCGCTCCCCGAAAGTGTTTTCCGGGTCTTGATGTCATTTGGATTTTCAAAATGGGATCTAGACATAGAATTCCCCAATGTTTATTTAAAATGGAATAAAATTTTCGGAGTGGGGGGAAACGAATATAAATGTTTTAAAGTTTTTTTTTAAAATTTTTCCCCCAAAACCCATTCTAACTTTTTAGAAAAGACATAATCCCTTTGTGGTTTTTTTTTAGGCTCTCATTCTTGCCTCTTCTACAAGGGGTTTGGGATAGCCTTTATCTCTAAACCTCTCTGAAAGAATCTCTGCCTGCTCCTGATAGATTGTATCTGAAGTGCAGTTTTTTCTGATCCGCCGGAATTGCCCGAAGGGCACATTCCTTGTCCACTTTTTATAGTGATTACTGGAGAAATGGGAAAAAAAAATTATTTGGGAAACCACCCTTTCTTGAAGTGTGTTTTTTTTAAAGGGCCCCCCCATTTTCATGATAAAAGATTTAAATCCCGAAATTGGTATCCTTTTTATTAAAGGTGGGTGTGAAAGTTAAACCCCGCAGAATTTGTTTTTCGGGCACTTAAAAAAATTTTGGCCCGGGTTCTTCCAATGTCCCTTCCAAAAAGAAGATCAGGTTTATCTTTAAAAACTCTTTTAAATTTTTTTTTATTATATTCGATCTGTACCTGTTATAATCTGAGAGGACATATAAATCCTCAAAACTACCCATTAACAAAGGGGTTTTTTTTTGGCCGCGAGGGGCTACCCTTGTCCCCATTTGCCGTGCCAACCTGCTGATGGTAATGGGTGCCGTTATACTCAAAAATAGGGGTTGGGTTTTTTAGGAAAAAATTTGGGGGCCTTCCCAAAGAAAATTTCTTTTTCTTTGGCATCTTCCCATTCCCTCCCCTCCCGATACAAACCCCAAACCCCCTGGATACCCAAAAGTCCTGATTTTTTGAGTATAATCCTACAACGTCCATGGTTATGATTCCCTCCACTCCATATCTGCCATGTCCCTGATGATGTGATCGGAGTCTTTCAAATGACTCCGCAGGGACAACAAATGGTGAGGTAAATTTCCCAAAAAAATTTTGGGTTGATTGGGGGGGTGGAGGGCGAGCCCAAACGATAGGTCTCCCTGGTGGATTTATGGTGCTTTTGTGCACCTTCGGGAGGTGATAGAAAAAAGGTCTTTTAGGTTTTTTGATGACCAAACTGTCCAATTCCTTTTGATTTATCGCCCCCTTAAAGAGGGCCTCCCTCACAAAAACTAAGAATCCTTACTGTAAAGTCGTATAAACTTTCTCATCGACCTTTTGATAATATTTTGGGGGCTTCCCAAAAACCTAAGGGGTTTTCTATAATCATCTGTTTCCCTTTTAAACACTAAAAACCCCCCCCTTATCCCGCTTTCGTATGATTTTTTTGAGTTTATTTTCCCCTTTAGGGGTTTTTAATGCTTTTTTGCTGGGGGGATGGAATTCCCCCCCTTTTTGGAAAAAATTTTTTTTTTTTCCCCAATCTTTCTCAAGTTTATCCATGACCCAATTGTTGAAGAGCCCCCAATATAGTTTCCCTGGGCCCAAATAGGAAAAAAATGTAATTTTAAAGGGAAAATGACCATTCCCCCCCGATTCCCGACCCTCAAAGTATTCTCTTTATGTTTATTTTTTTGTATAGTAAAATACCTCTGTAGGGTGAGCTTTCTGATATATTTTTGTAGATCCTTAAAAACCACAAAAGGGAAACTAACCCCCTTTTCGGGGCAAAAAATTTTGTCCCCCTTTTTTTAAAACACCCCCCCTTCATTGGATTTAAAACGTATTTCGAGAGGTTGAATATTTTTACAGGTTGGGATTTGATATTTTTTCTATTTGTTTTTTTTTGGAATCTGAATTTATTAGATCTTCTCTTGCTGCTAGGACGGCCTCTTGTCCCTCTTTGTGTAGCTTTCTTTTTCTTGTTGTCCCTACTGAAATAATGGGAGTTAAAAGACTTTTTTGTGTTTCTTTGTAAAGTTTTAAAAAAAGGGATTGAGGGCCCAAAAAAGCGAAAATTAAAATACATTTGGTTGAGCTGAGGGTAATGTGTCATCTGTCATCCCTGTTATAATAATGTTTTTCTCTTTTTGAGTGGATGAATTAGGTGTCAATGGAAGGAAAATGGGGGTCTTTGGGAAGTAAAAGAAATTATTAGGAATTTTTTGGGGTTTTTCCCTTAACTGTTTTAACTACTATTTAAATTGGTTTTTAAAGGGGTGGATTTTACTTCCATGGCTCGTATGGTTTTTATTTTTTGAGTGCCTGGGTTTTGGGGTTTTTTTAAATTTATTTAAATGTGTTTTTTCCCCCCCTTTTCCTTTTTTTGGAGTGGATTTATTTTTTTTCAAACCCCCCGCATAAAGCGGGAGGCCCCCTCACCCGCCCTTTTTCCTTTTTCTCATTTACCTTTTTTTTGGGGATCAAGTTTTGTTTTTTTGCGCCCCCGCTTTTTGGGCTAATTTTTTTTAAAAATTTTCGGGGTTTGGTTTTAAAATCCCCCTAATTTTTTCCCCTTGTTTTTTCCTCAGCTCCGATATTTGAACATCCCTCCATAGGTCTTGAGTCCGTCTCAATAACTCTAAATGGAAGGACCTTAATCATCCTATCTCTAGACAATTTAAACAACTTCCTATTAATAATGTCAAGTTCGTTTTTTTTAAATTGCTTCCCAATTTTAAACTTGATCCTTATTTCTCGATATGGTCTTTATATTGATCAAAAATTTAGTTGCCCATTCATTTATCTGAGAGGCAAGTTCTATACAATTGTCCTTCCTTTTCCTTATCAGAAGCCTCATGAGACTAAATGAACAGGTATCTAAAGTATCCATCCACATTTGATTAAACTCAGGATCTATAGACTCATACTGGGACGGTTTGTAGATTTTAAGACCCCTAGGAACCAAATTATCATTAAAAATAAAAAGGTTTGGGGAAATTCTCCCTCTTTTTGTTTTGGGTTTAAATTTTGTGATTTAAAAATTTTTTCCAGGGAGCGAGCAATGTTATAAAAAGCTCTAGTTTCTTCAACCTTTTATTGGCTTTGGGCCCCTATATTATATCATAAAGGGTTATATGAAAGGGAGAGAAACCCGAGCTTGTGATAAATTCGTTATATATAAGGGAGAGAAGCTAGCTCTGTTTATATAGGGTTATTTTGAAAGAGGAAGAAGCTGAAACTCTGTGATATATAGGGTTTTATGATAGAGGAGAAAGCTGAGGGTCTGTGATATACAGGGTTATATGATAGAGGAGAGAAGCTGAGCTTTTGTGATATTATAAGGGGAAAATGGTAGAGGGAGAGAAAGCTGAGCTTCTGTGATATATAGGGGTTTTTTGATAGAGGAAGAAGCTGAGCTCTGGATAGATAGGGTTATATGATGAGGGAGAGAAGCTGGCTCTGTGACATATAGGGGTTTTATGTAGAGGAAGGGAAAGGAGTCCCGTGTTTTTGGGGTTTTTTAAAAAGAGGGATGAGCTGACCTTTGATATATTGGGGTTTAAAAAAGAGGGGGAAGCTGGCCCTTTTTTTTAGGGGGTTTATTTATAGAGGGTTTGAAGCGACCTTTTTATAAATAGGGTTTTGATGGGGTAGAAAGCTGATTCGTGATTTTTTTGGGATATGATGGGTAAGAAGATAGCTCGTGACATTTAGGGGGTTTATTTAAAAAGAGAAAACCGAGCTAGTGATATTTTGGGTTTTTTGATTGAGGGAAGAAGCTGGCTCTGGTAATAGGGTTTTATGTAGAGGAGAAGCTGAGTCTGTGAATTAGGTTTTTTGACCCAAAGGGGGAAAAAAGGTGGCTCTGGACAATAGGGTTAATGATAGAGGAGAGAAGCTGATTTGTATATTAGGGGTTTATGATAGAGGGATGAAGCTGAGCCGTGATATATAGGGTTATATGATAAGGGAGGAAGCTGAGCTCTGTGATATAAAGGGTTATTGATAGGGGATAAGCGAGCTCTGTGATATATAGGGTTATAGATAAAGGGGAAAAAGTGATTTTTGTTTATATATTGGGTTAATGTTTGAGGTAGGAAGAAGCTCTTGAATATAGGGGTTTAGTAGAGGGAGAAGCCGAGCTATGTGATATATAGGGTTTTATGATTGAGGGAAAGAAGCTGAGCTCTGTGATTATAGGGTTTATGATAGGGGGGAAAGCAGCTCTGTTTATAGGGTTTATGACAAGGGAGAAAGCTGAGCTCTGTGATATAATGGTTAATGATAGGGAGGAAGCTGAGCTCTGGGATAATATGGGTTATTTGTGAAGGATAGAAAAAGTGTTCTTGATATTAGGGGTTTTAAAGATAAAGAGAGAAGGACCCCGTGATATATAGGGAAATTTTAAGAGGAGAGAAATGAGCTCGTGATATATAGGGTTAAATAAGGAGAAGGAGCTGAGCTCTGTGAATATAGGGTTATATGATAGAGGACGGAAACTGACTCTGTGATAATGGGTTTATGATAGAGGAGAGAAGCTGAGCCTTGATATATAGGGGGTTTTAGAAAATGAGGAAAGCTGGCTCTTGATATATAGGGTTATATGTAAAGGGAGAGAGTGAGTCTGTGATATTAGGGGTTTTATGAAGAGGAGAGAAGCGAGCTCTGTTTATAATAGGGTTATTTGAAGAGGTGAAAAAGCTGACTCTGTGTATTAGGTTATATGAAGGGGAAAACTAGGCCCCTGTGATAATAGGGTTTTTATGATAAGGAAAACTGGCTCTTTTGATTATAGGGGTTTTATATAGAGGAGAGAAATGAGCCTGTGATATATAGGGTTTTTTTGATAAGGGGGAGAAGCTGAGCCTGTGATACATAGGGTTATATGATTAAGGGAGAAAGCTAAAGGCTTGGGTCTTTATAATAGGTTATATATAGGGAGAAAAGGTGAGCTCTTGATATATAGGGGTTTTTTGGGGGAGGAAGAATGAGCTCGTGTATTTATGGGTTATATAATAAAAAGGTAGAGAAAAATTCTCTGTGAAATTTTTGGGTTAATGATAGAGGAGAGAGACTGTACCTGATAATGAATTTATGCAGAGGAGAGAAACTGAATCGTGATATATAGGGTTATATGATAGAGGGTAAAAAGCTGAGGTCTGTGAAAAATAAGGTTTTATCATAGAGGGGAAAAAGCTGAACTCTTGATTTAAAAAGTTTTCATTTAGAGGAGAGAAGTAGCTCTGTTATATAAAAGGGTTATATGTAGAGGAGGAAGTACTCTGTAAAATATAGGGGTTTTATGATGAGGAGAGAAGTGGCTCGTTTATTTTATTTTAATATAAAGGGATAAAGCTGAGTCTGTGATATATAGGGTTATATGATAAGGGAGAAGCTGGCTCTGTGATTATTTGGGTTTTTATGAAAAGGGGGAGAAACTAGCCTTTTGATATAAGGGTTATATATAAAGGAGGAAGATGAGCTCTGGATTTATAGGTTATTGATAGAGGGAGAGAGGTGAGCTTGTGATATAAGGGGTTTTATGAAGAGGAGAGAAGCTGAGGGTTTTTGATATATAGGGTTATATATAAGAGGGGTGAGCTCGTAATACATAGGATTAAGATAGAGAGGGGGCTGAGCTCGTGATAATAGGGTTTAGAAAGAGGGAGGAGCGAGCTTTTTGATTTAAAAAGGTTATATTTAGAGGAGAGACCTGAGCTCGTGATATATAGGGGTTTTTAAAGGAGGGAGAGAACTGAGCCTGTGATATTTAAAGGGGGATATGTAGAGGGGGAAGCGAGCTTGTGATATACGAGTTATATGATAGAGGGAGAAGATAGCTCTTGATAATAGGGTTTAGATGAGGAAGGGAAACTGGTCTTTAAAATATACGGGTTTTATGAAGAGGGGGAAGCGGGGGCCTGGTTTGGGTTATTTATGGGGAAAACTGAGCTCTGTGATATTAGGGTTATAGATATGGGGAGAAAAGCTGACCCCCTGTGAATTTTAAGGGTTTATAAAATAGAGGAGAGAACTGAGCTCTGTGATATTTAGGTTTATATGTTTTGGGAAACAGGTTTTCTAAAAGCTCCTTAAGTGACGTAGGAGTCCTGCTTTTCCCCAATCAACATACAGTGTTTTACAGCTTTCCCTGCTCAGTGTGTGTATGACAAAGGGAATCACTAGGGCGGCAGGTCAGAGAATTTCAATTTCACGTTTTTTCTCTGCTGTTTATCAAAATTCGCATAATAAAGCTATATATACCCCCTTTACCCCTTCCGCTGTCAGATAGGGCAGAAAAAGTACCTGACGGGTTTCCCCTTTAGGGGGAAATTGCATCATCAAAATAGTTTTTTTTTAAAATATATTTTTTGTGCCCTTTTTTAACATTTTTCATGCCCTGCATTATATTAATATTCATCACGGAAGATAAAAAGTGCGATAACAAGGAGTCACCTTTAAAATAGGAGATAGTCCAGCCCCCATTTTCCTACAAAATGACTTTTTCCCCAGGTCACAGAGCGTTGTTTAAAACCCTTTCCATTGAAGAAAATGAGTAGCCCCTTACGGATCCCATCCCCAAGTGGCTGCAGAAAAGCATCTTCTTAATTATTAATAAAAAAGAAAAAACATCTCAAAAAAAAAACGCTAAGAAAAAGATATTGATGCTTTTTCTTTTTAAAGGGGTTTTTTCCCGAGTAAAAATTTACGTGGGAAACCTGCAAATGAAATAACAAACATTTTTTCCATTCATTTTTATTAAAAACTTGCACCCTTTTTTTTTTTATCGGGTCTTTAGTGATCCCTCGTTTACAGCTGCTCCCGGGGATACGACCGGGCTAGAGTCCCCACTCCCGGCCCCAATTCCAGATAAACAAATTTTATCCAAGGAAGCTACTGGTGTTAAACCCCGGGGCTGCAATCATCCCGTCCTCTGTACTTCTTAGTAATTAGTAAACAGGCACAAAAATAAAAAAAGAAACCCGAATTTGGGATGTGCATTGATAAAGAAAAAAAAATCCCACAGGTTTGGTTCCTGCAGGGATTTGAACCTAGGACCCTTGTGCCTGAAGGCAAAAATTTTAAGTCTCAGCTACTCACAATGCTTTACATAAACAATATTTCTTTGACTAGAGAGAGGAAAGGCCCGGTGATGTCATCCTGCTGGGTCACATGATATGCAATTCAGACAAATCACACACGCCCCCTTCTGAGCACACAGAGCTGAAGATCTGGATACAGGAGGTATGAAATGAGACCGTGTCAAAACCCCTTTAAGGCTTGTGGTGGAAGGCACCATGTGGTCAATTTGCTGGGGTGGTTCAGGGCTGAAAGGACTTAACCTTCTCAGCGATTACATTATTATGGCCGCAGCCACCCACCAATGCATTTACTACTGCCCACCACTGCCTTTCTGAAAGATAGGCACAATGTTCATCTCTACTCTTGACTGGAGGCTCATCTACACAATAAACTGCTTATTGACATGCTGAGTTATGTGACTTTGGGAAGCCAGCAGCAAAACTGTACCCATTACATTTCGTAGTAAGTGCCTGTTCACAAGGCGTCCTGCTCTCTGTCTGTAGCTTCCACTGGGATACTATAAAAAAAGGATACCACAATGGAGCAGCAACAGGCCCACAGAAACCAATAAGGCAAACCTGGTCTCTTTTGGACTATGTGTGCTCTACGTTCTGGTTATACATGCTCTATATGCAGAATCCAAAAGTGAGGTAGACCATGTTTTTGTGTGTTCATTTGAGAAATAAACGAAGTCCAAAGAATCTATGTTTGCTTTATTGACTTCTATGGGCCGCTGCAGCTCCATCTCAGTATCTGTCAGGATACCTTTTATCACAGTAACCCAACTGACACCATGGACAGGTGAACATATCCTAAATGTTGTCAGCTTTGCCCCAGTGAAGGACTCTAGTACATTAGAAAGCTTGCTTGAAGCACCTTAGACTGCAGGCAGCATAGTCAATGAAACCAGTGATTTTGTATGTACACCTCTGGCTGAATATGTGTCCACAACTTTCTCGCATTATTTTATAATCACTCTTAAATCCCTTTTCTAATCTGGAGGCAAAGCTAAATATCCTGAGAAATGTCCTCATACTGGCGTAATGAGTGAATCTACCCTAAGTATACCATATACACTCACCGGCCACTTTATTAGGTACACCTGTCCAACTGCCCCGTTAACACTTAATTTCTAATCAGCCAATCACATGGCGGCAATCAGGGGCATTTAGGCATGTGACATGGTCAAGACAATCTCCTGCAGTTCAAACCGAGCATCAGTATGGGGAAAAAAGGTGATTTGAGTGCCTTTGAACGTGGCATGGTTGTTGGTGCCAGAAGGCTGGTCTGAGTATTTTAGAAACTGCTGATCTCCTGGGATTTTCACCGCACAACCATTTTCTAGGGTTTACAGGAATGGTCGAAAAAGAAAAAACATCCAGTGAGCGGCAGTCCTTGGGGCGGAAATGCCTTGTGAAAGCCAGAGGTTCAAAGGAGAATGGGCAGACTGGTTCGAGCTGATAGAAAGGCAACAGTGACTCAAATAACCACTCGTTACAACCAAGGTAGGCAGAGAAAAGTATCTCTGAACGCACAGTACGGCGAACTTTGAGGCAGATGGGCTACAGCAGCAGAAGGGCCACACCGGGTGCCACTCCTTCAGGTAAGAACAGGAAACTGAGGCTCCAATTTGCCCAAGCTCATCGAAATTGGACGTAGAAGATTGGAAAAACGTTGGGCCTGGTCTGATGAGTCTCGATTTCTGCTGCGACATTCGGATGGTAGGGTCAGAATTTGGTTTTCCAACAACATGAAAGCATGGATCCATCCCGCCTTGTATCAACGGTTCAGGCTGGTGGTGGGGGTCATGGTGTGGGGAATATTTTCTTGGCACTCTTTGGGGCCCTTGGACCAATTGAGCATCGTTGCAACACCTTGTGGAATCTATGCCACGAAGAATTGAGGCAGTTCTGAAGGCAAAAGGGGGTCCAACCCGTTACTAGCATGGTGTACCTAATAAAGTGGCCGGTGAGTGTATAATACAGTATCTCACACAAGTAAGTACACTCCACACATTTTTTAAAATATATCTTTTCATGGGACAACACTGAAGATATGACACTTTGATAAAATTTAAAATAGTCAGTGTACAGCTTATATAACAGTGTAAATTTGATGTGCCCTCAAAATAACACAACACCCAGCCATCAATGTCTAAACCACTGGCAACTAAAGTGAGTACACACCTCACAAATTGTGCCCTCAGGGTCAATATTTTGTGTGACCACCACAATTTTCCAGCACTGTCTTAACTTTCTTGGACATGCAGTTCATTGGAGCCTCGCAGGTTGCAGCCACTGGAATCCTCTTCTATTCCTCGATGATGACATCACGGAGCTGGCGGATGTTAGAGACATTGTGCTTCTCCACCTTCTGTTTGAGGATTCC
>JAODAL010006682.1:0-80000 GCA_025379985.1 Phyllomedusa bahiana
TCCCCCCATTTTTGACAACACAATACTCTGCTTGCCATCGGGACCACAACCAGCTTCTCTTCGTTTCAGTTGCTATGATAACGTTAGTATTACTATTTTCCCTTGGGGGAATCTAAATATTTATTTTGTTTGGGCACAAATATTCAACAGCTTAAAGTTTGAATTTTTCTGTAATCCACACCTGTGAATCAACTGTTGAAAAACTTTTTGGGTTGGACAATAAAAAGTAGTGTGCTTCCAATAACCTGGACCTCTCTTAGTAAATAAAATCTGATGTAGCTTTCGTAAAATGTTTATGCCTAATATTGCAGAGATATTTGTTTTCTAGGTTTCTCAAACAATTATTATACCTTTAAGGCCTATGTTCTGCCCTGTTAGCGGTGATTAAGCTTATCAATGTTCAAAACAGGTCGAATGATTTCAAAATTGTTGTAAAAAAACGTCGTCATGGGGGTTTTACTTTATACCAGTATCTGCTAGACATGCAACCTGTTTTCCTTCAAACAAGTAAAAAAATAGGGCATCCTCCACCCAAATCTTCAGAGCATTGTGTTCTTGTAATGTCTCTTATGTCCCCCGCAGTATGCCCCACAACTGTGAGGGGACTCAGTTTAACTGTTCTTCAGTGGTGCGGCAAGTTTCTGATGAACATTGATGAGTTAGATGTCCACTTGCTCCCAAAAATTCCCAAACAACAGGGGGGAAAAAAGCTTTAGTCAGCCCCAACTTGGCAAGTTCTCCCTTTTAAAAAAGTGAGAGAGGCCTGTAATTGACATCATAGGTAGACCCAACTATCAGAGAAAAAATGAGAAAACAAATCCCAAAAAATCACATGTAGGGTTTGGGAAGGAAATATTTTCAAATAGGGGAAAAAAAGTATTGGTCACCACAAAAAAAAAGTTTTTCGACTCTCACAGACCTGAACTTCTTCGTTAAAGGTTCCTCGTCCCCCACCATTACCCTTTTTTAATGGGGACCTTTTGAACTGTTATCATATAAAAGACATCTACCACAACCTCAAACAGTCACACTCCAAACCCACTATGGGGAAACCAAGAGCGTCAAGGCGAAAGAAAATGAGCCCTGCACCCTTTTGGGGAAAACTAAATCTGCAAAAGGCAACAGCTTGGGTAAAGAAATCAACTGCAATAATTTGAAAATGGAAGACAACAAACCCTGATAATCCCCTCGTCTGGGGGTTCCACGCAAGATCTCACCCCGTAGGGGCAAATGATCACAAAACAGTGAGCTAAAAATCCCAGAACCCTGGAGGGGCCTAGTGAATGACCTTCAAGAGCTGGGAAAAAACAAATAAAGGTGGGCCCCACAAAACACATCCCCAGGGGCTCTGTTCCTGCAAGGGCCCAAAATGTCCCCCTGTTTTAAACCCGTACAGTCTGGGCCCATTTTAATTTGCTAGAAGCATTTTTGGGTGATCCAGAAAATATTGGGAGAATGTATATGGTCAATGAAACCAAAGTAAACTGTTTTAGTAGAAACACAACTCGTCGTGATTGAAGGAGAGAGAATGCTGATTGCATCCAAAGAACACCATACCACTGTCAAGCATGGGGGGGGCAACTCATCTTTGGGCTGTTTCCTGCAAAGGACCAGACATCTGTGACATGAAAAAAAAGAAGGGGGCCATGATCATGAGTTTTTGAGTGAAAAATCTCCTTCCGCAGAAAGGGGCTTTGAAGATGACACGTGGATTTCTTTCAATGACAAAACCCCAGGCACCCCCACCAGGCAAAAAGGAAGTGCTTTGTAAAAAAGTATTTAAAATTTCCTGGAGTGGCCAAACCAGTCTCCAGACCAACACCAAGAAAACCTTTGAAGATTTTGAAAATCTGTTTGCCCAGGACAGCCCCAAAACACCTCTCCTAAGAAAACTGCATGGAATGGCCAAATCCCGCAACAGTGTGTCCAACCCAAAAGTAAGACTTACAGAAAACATTTGACCTCTGTCAAATTGCCAAACAAAGAATATAACAAAGTTTAGGGAGCTTTTTGTTATTGACCAAATACTTATTTTCCACCATAATTTTCAAAAAATTCTTTACAAATCAGACAATGTGATTTTTTGGGGTTTTTTTTTCTCATTTTTTCCTCATAGCTCATAGTTGAGGTCTGCCCCTAATTCAATTACAGCCCTCACTTTTTAAGTGGGAGAACTTCACAAATTGGGGGGCTAACAAAAAACTTTTTTTTCCCCCTGTGTTTTTTTAAAAAATTTAAAAAAAAATTTTAAAAAAAAAAAAATTTTTTTTTTTGGGGAAACCAAAAGGATTTGGGGGGGGTCACCAAGCCCTGGCATGGTGAGGGAAAACCTGAATTTTAGGGTCACAGCGATAGGTTGCTGACATACGTTTTCTGTTAAATGCTGCAGAGCAAATAGTCCCGGGGCTGGGTTTTTACAGGGGCAGTCATAAGCTGGGGGACTGCTCCCACATCTTTAGGGGTTTCCCGCCAGATTTTGTGTTCTTATGTAACCTGAGACGGTGGGTGAGGGGGTGATTGATTGTCGTGATGCTGGGGGAGTTCTGAGTGTTTTACAGAGATTCCCCGGGCGACACACCCAGTCCACTGGAGACAAGGAAGCCGGAGGGTTATCTGAAACAGGATGCAAGTGTCCCACACGGCTGTGTAAGACTGTTTTGTTTCCTTTAATTTTTGGGTGAGGTAAGCCACGTTTTATTTTTGCTGTCTTTTTTTAAAGGCTGAAAAAAAACCCTTGTTTCCTGAAAAGTCAAAAGACGGGTCCTGTAACCATACCAGAGTGACCCCTTACTTGGGGAGGTATGCAAGGGGCATCTCTGCAGGGTTGTGCTGCAACAACAGTGCATAAAACGTGGGGGGCGACATTTAAAGGGTCGGAACCCTAAGTTTGCTACACTAAGGACCAGTTTTTCCCGAAAGACTTTTGGGGTTTTTGTGTTTTTTTTTTTTTTTTTTTTATTGTTTTTTTGGACATAAAAATTCCCTTGGGTTTAAAGGGCTGCAAAAAGATTCCACTACAACTCCATGGAGGAGCTAATTAAACCCCATTTCAAGAAAGTGCCAGCACACAGGCCCAAAGGGGCTTTGGATGCTCAGCAGCAGATACAAAAGAGGCTATGGGGGGCCCAGCACAACCCGGGCCCAAACGCACAAGCCAGGGCCAACAGCAGCGGGCCCAAAAGAGGCTCTACAAGTAAAAGGCCAGCCAGGCGCAGCAACAGCAAGCTAATGGAAACCAGAGGGTCAGGGGGGAAAAGCCGCGCCCCCAGTGACAGTGACGAAAAAATCCCCGAAGGATGTGGGGAAAAGCTTTCCCAAAAACTGACATGGGGGAAGACGTCGGACGTCCCACGGGTTTTTGACGGTTGGCCACCAAGAACAGCTACCACCGGGTCAATGGGGGGGTCTTAGCCCCATTTCAAACCCCGGGGACCCCCAAAAAGGCTTATTGGCCCTTAACCCCGGGATGAATGAATCCCCAAAGTTAAAAAGAAAAATCCTGGCCCCTTGGGGTTTTTCCAGGCGGTCGGCCCACGGGTCCCCAATGGTTTATCGTACGGACAAGCCACCAGGCCCAGATGTTTGATTTTTTTATCTGGTGCAAAAAGGCTCACCCCGGACGTATCCCCCCGGGCCAGATGGGACAGATAGTCGGGATGGGTTTATACTTTCCCCTGCCAAACCATCCCCCGGGTGGCCCAAGGGCCCCCACAGCTCGAAAACCCTGGTGATTTGGGTTAACATTTCACACCCGAGAACGCCCGGGGCCCTCAGGGGTTCGAAGCCGTCTACTGGAAAGCCCAAAAACTCGGAGAAACCAGGACAGCGGGGTCTTCCCGCAAGTGCCCTAAAGGCAGGGGGACCAGAACCCCAAAAAAAGGGGGGACCCCGGGGATGGTTTGTTGGGGTTGCCATCCCCAGGAAAAAAGGGGTTTCCCCAGTCCCCCATACACAGAACCCATGGACGTCAACGGGGACGGCGTTTTTTCGCTTTTTGCTCACACCGCATGGGGCCCCGGCCCCCTGCACGGAAAGGGGGCCCCAGTTCTGCCAACTAAACGCAATGGACTTTGGTGTCAGGATATTGGACTCGGGGGTCGGGTAAGCTCCCTCCGCCTTAACCCCTTATTTGACCCCAGGGGGGAAAATGGGTGTTACCTGTTTTCCCATTGACACTAAGGTTACCCATGGCCCAGGGACCAGGAAACAAGAAAGGGGTCGGGCCCCACCAGGTAGGGGGTTTCCCGGGATTTAATTTTAAAACTTAAAATGGGCGGTTTTTCATTTTTTCCTCCCCCTTTTGGGAAGGGGCCCTACCGGGGAACCCCTCCCACCAGAGCCCCTACAGCGTGGGGTCACCCCCGGGACCGAGCCAGGGGGTGACCTAAGTTTTCCCTTTTTCTTGTTTTGGGGCAATGAGGGAAAACCCTGAGAGGCGTTCCCTTTTAGGGGTGTTGGGGAAAACTTTGGGTTGCCCAACCCCAGGATAAACCCTTAGAGGGGCCCGAAAGTGGGGTGGTAGTAAATGGGGTACCCGGGAGCCCGGGGGGAAAAAAAAGGTACCCCATTTTGCCATGAACGGGGACCTGCATTTTTGGGTGAACAAACGCAGGGGAGTGGGTAAAAAACTGTGGTCCCAAAACCCATACCGGAAGATGGTGATGGCCCTGGCCTTCCCCTGAGGGGGACTTTTGGGGGGTCAGAGAAAGCCCCCAGGAAGGATCCTTCAAGATTCTTTTGGCCGGGCGTACGACAGGTCCAGAATTTTTTGTCAGTCCTCCCCCGAAACCAGATCACCCCCCCGGGTAGCCCACTTCCGCAGCCCCGATACCACTTCTGATTATTGAGGTGGCCTTTTGGGGAAAATTCCATGGACTTGGGGGACCCTGGTGAAGTCAGCCAGAGGACATCCAATATCCTGGCGTGGTCGTTTATCAACCCGGTACCCAAGGGCAGTCCCACTCAGAAATATTTCCCTCCAAAGGCATACCCAAGGAGTTTTTTTCAGATGTTTTTCCAGGGTTGGGATACCTAAGGAAATTCGACTGATCGGGGGGGGACCCCTTCATTCGAGGGTGTGCGGCCCCTTTTAAATTTTAAAAGTTACCCAGCTCCGCCCCTTTGTTTATCATCCACAACAGCGGATGGCAACGTTTTAACAAGACCCTAAGGCTATTTTAAAAACGAGTAGTGGAAAAGGATGGTCGAACTGGGATTTTTCTCCCTTATCTGCTGTTTTCCCCATCAGGGGGGCCCCAAGCATAAAGGGTTTTTCCCCATTTGAGTTGAAAATATGGCAGACACCCCAGGGGGTTTTTGGGATTTGCCAAAAGGAGACCTGGAAGGGGGGTCACTCCGAAAAGATGTAATAGAGCAACCCCCAGATGCAGGAGAGGAACCCGGGTATGCCGATTGGAAGGGAGCATCCCCCTTCGGGCTCAGGGGGCCCAGAAAAAGGGGTCATAATAGGTCGCCCGCTCAGGCATTTTAAAACCCGGGAGCCCGGGTTCGGGTGCGGGCCCCCAAACAGTAGAAAGCAATTTCCGAAAAATTGGAAAGGGCCATATGGGTAGTTAAAAAGGTTTGAGCGAAGTGAATTACAGGGGACACCAACCAGGAGGAGAAGCCCTCCAAGTGTATCATTGAACTGTTTAAACTAAAAGATAGGGGCCCCTAGAAGCCCGTGCCTTTGGCCCAACGAAGGCCCGCCATTGAGGACTCAAAATGGGGAGACCCGGGGCCATCTCAAAACAGCGTGTAAACAGTTTTTTCTCAGAATGAGATTTTTTACAGAATCCCCCGGCGAACCACAGTCGTCAGCTGAGATAACAAGAACCCCCCTAAAGGGCAATTTAAAACCCTTAGGTGCCCGAGGCTCCCGGAAAAACATTGCGAAAGGGGGTCCAAAGGGTGTTGGCCCCAGGGGAAAACGAGGAACAAAAAGTGGGGTCTATCCCATAGTCCCCCGTCCCCAAACCCAATGGGGAATGGCGATTTTTGTAACGACTATTAAACGAACGAGGTGTTTTAAAGGGAAGTCTACCCCATGCCCCGGGTAAGAATTGAAGAGAGACTGGGGCCACTGTAATCACAACCCCGGATTTACCAAAGGGTATGGCAGATTCCAAAAAAAAGGGGGCTAGGGGGAAAACAGCCTTCTCCCCCACCTAAGGTTTTTTCCTTTTGTCCCCATGCCCTTTTTGGGTTTCAAGCCCCCGGCCCATTCCAGAGGGGGCCCGGACGGGGGGTTGCTCCCCACAGGAAAATTGGGAGCTATCTGGAGTAGTCTTTTAGTCAGGACGGGAAAGTCATCTGTTAAAGGTTTAGGGTGTCCGGGGGCATTAAAAAGGAAGGGGGTTTTCGTTAAACCCCCGCAAGTCGGCCATAGGATGGAAGAAGGGGACTCGGGGTTGGGGCGAAAGTGACAAACCTAAATCAATAAAGTGGAAACCCTCCAAACTGGCCCCCACCCCCAAAAAAAAAACAGGGCAGGGGGTTCCTGGGGGGGGGGGTAATAACGGTTCATTCCCCAAATTTTGCAGAGATAGCGAAAACCCCCACCGACCTGACGAAAGGGGCCAAGTCAGCCCAAATTAAAAGGTCCAGATGCTGAAGGGGCCTTTTAAAAACTTTAAGCAGCCCTCTTTTGGAGCCCCTGTTGGTTGCCCCGGATTTTTCCAGGGAGTTTGGGTTCGACAGAGCGTCGGATGCGGGGGTTTGGGGCTGTTTGTCTCAGGTTAAATGGAAGAGCCCCGGTAAGCTACTAGTAGGGAATTGTCCCCGGCAGAGAAGAATTACTCGATAATCAGAAAGAGGCCTTGCCATTTAAATGGCCCCGGATTCCTGTGTTAAAAACCCACTGGGGCGCATTTAGGTTGTGTCAATCTGCCCCCCTCAGATGGTAAGAGAGAAGAAAGGGGGGAAAGCTCGGGTTACCCCCTGGTTTCTTGGCCCTGCAAGATTTTTAACTTCTCAGTGAACTAGGCCCGGGAATACAGGGTAAAGCAGATGCCCTTTCAAGGGTGCACTGCATGATGAGTAAAAGGGGCCAGAACCACGGTCTTGGGGGAGAGGGGGGGGGTATGTAAGAGGAAAAAAGGATTGTGGTGGACCAGAGATATGTTCCCCCAAAGGGCCCTGGCATTGGTGAGGTGAAAAAATTAATTTTAGGTTGTCAGCAGGATAGGTTGCGACAAAAGTTTTCTTTTATGCTTGCAGAGCAAATAGTCTGGGTCTGGTTTTTCACAAAAACAAATCATAGACGGGGGTGAGCTTCCCACATCTTCAGGGTTCCAGGGAAATTTTGTGTTGCTGTATGAACCTTTAGATCGGGGGAGGGGGTGATTTTATTGCTGGATCGGGGGAAGTTCTAGGTGTGCTACAGAGACCCAGAACAGACTACACCCATCTCAGCGGAGCAAGGAAGCCTGGAGGGGATCTGAAACAGGATGCAATGTCCCAACCGGGCTGTGTAAGGGCTGTTTTGTTTCCTTTTAATTTTGGTGAGGGGAAACCCCCGTTTTATGTTTTTGCTGTTTTAAAGGCTAAAAAAACCGTTTGCCTGAACAGATTAAAGACGGGCCTGTCACCATAACCCCCGAGCTGATCCCTTACAAAAATATAAAATTAATATATATAAAATTATATATTATATAATAATATATATAAAAAAAATATATTTCTTCTATCATTCTTTTATTATTTCAATTTTCCTAAAATTTAATTTTCATTACTTGAATGAAAAAAATTTTTTTTGTCAAATTACAAGGACATGTATCACAGCATGAATGAATTCCCATATGTGCTCTAACTTGTTTTAATTCCTCTTTTAAATGCCAAAATAGACCCCTTTAAGGACTTTACAGTTTTTTCCCCTTCTCCCGGTTTAAACCTGGGGGTGCCGTCCAGTTTAATATCTTGATACATAATGGCACATTGAACAAAATGATCGTTTTTATTTCTGGCAACACCTTCTATCTGTATTTGGTGAAATGTAAAGGATGAATCAACCATTTTAAGTTCTTGTACAAATTTGTCACAATGATACTCTCTGCCGCCCATTTAACTTGATACTTTTGGGGCATCCTCTGTCCAAGAGCCCGGGGTTCCCCAAAAATTTTTTTTTGAAAAAATTTTTTTATCACTCTTGCAGGGATTGGCAAAATTTGGGACTCTTTTTTCTATTTTACTTATAAAGAATCTAGTACATAAAACCCCCTATAATACTCTCCATAATATCTTCTAATATTTTTAAATTTATCGTCTAAAAAATTTCCTCTCTTTGATCCAACAAGATTTACAAAATTAGGGTTATTAGTTTAGAGAAAAGGGGCGGTTGGGGGGCAAAAATTTTTTTTAAATACATAAAGTCAAAAAAGAGATCCCCAAGATTAATTTTTAACCCCCGGTGTAATCTGAAAAAGGGGGATCCTCTACGTCTTTAGGAACAAAGTTTCTACATAAACAAGAAAGGGATTTTTTTACTGAAACAGGAACTGTGGAATCTCTGCCAGGGGACTTTTCCCTGGTGAATTCAATAAACGAGTTTTAAAAAAAAAGGTGTAATCATTTCTGGGCGTAAAAATATAAAAAATTTAAATTCAATTTAGGCGAGGGTCAATGTCCAGGGGTTTTTCTGATTGCCAGATTGGGGTGGGAAGAATTTTTTCCCCCAAAAAGAGCAATTTGGGTTAACCTCATTGGGTTTTTTTTGCCTTCCTCTGGATCAACACCTTAGCATAGCAGGCTGAACTGGATGGACGTCTTGTCTTTTTTCGGCTTTACAAACTATGAAACTATGAAACAATATTGTTCACCTAGCGTCAACATCAAGAGCATTACAGGCCAATTCTGACTGTATTTCTGGTGGCTCAGGAAGGGAAGATCTCTCCTTAAGGAGAGCACCGAACGAACGGCTTGTAGAGTTTTTGTTTTGCCTTTCGCCCCTCTACTTAGCATCTGCATATCACAAAGGCATTATGGGAAAGGGGCTGAGAAGCCCACAGCGCCTCTGTTGGTTGTAACAAATCCTCAATGTGCTTTTGACCCACCGAGTATTGAGAAAGCAAAAAGGATTTTTTAGCCAAGCCAGTATCTCTCATCTACAGACAACGCTGTTTCGGGATTTTTGTATTTCTGGTGTAACATTATAAATTTTTATGGTCCTTGTCACAGTGCACGCCGCAGCCGCTGACTCGGTCCACAGTCGTGCCCGAACCTCTGCTGCGATCCCTGCATCATACTTACCTGTCCCTGCTCCTGTCTCCACAGCGCGTTTTCCGGCAGCAACTACTCACCGGCCATCGCTCATGCTCGCTCTCGTCCGCTCTGACTGACGCAGCAGTGCATGGGAATTTAAAGGGACAGTGTCCGGCAATTAATTTCCGGCAATTAACCCCTGACCTCAGTTTGTATATAAGGAACTTCCTCCCATTGCTCCTGGTCAGTTCGTTGTTGTGTCTTCCTACATAGAGCTTGACCCCTGGCTGCTGGTTTCCTGCTGCTATACCGTGTTCACCTGTGTTAACCCAATGTTAACCCTGTGAGTACTAGTACCTGTTTCTTCTGTTTATCTGCCGCTGCACCAGTCTGTTATATACCTCCTGTATACCTGACTTTGTGCCAAGTCCGTTACTATCCTGGTACTGTGCTACCCGCCTGCGGCTACACCTGCGGTTTCCTGTGGTCCATATGTATACGGTACACCAGCTGAGTCCTGTCCTGCACTTTGGCTATCTCTGCGAGTAATACCATCCACACTCGCAGGGGTGCAGAGGATCCGCCATTTACCAATGATTGACGGGTCAGTCCCTACTTACACCGCTAGATCGTAACAATTCTCCTTAATCTCTCTATCCAGTCAGTCAACATCATATTTTTTCCATTAAATTTGGTTAAGTGATTTCAAATGGCACCCTCTGACAATACCACAGTAGGTGTCCCACCACTGAAGGGGCTCTGGGTTGCAATCACCATATTAAATTCATCAACGTTCTCCATCTCTGAAGTCAGTTTTATTATAGATTGCATTAGAAAACCCATAAGAGCGTCGCTCGCTCTCCCATTGGCCCAAATAATCGCGGCTCTTTTAACTTAGCCCATCACAAACAGAGCTTGCTCTGCATTTCTTTTACCCATAGAACTCTATGAGATAAGTAGATCACCCGCTGATTGGCTAAGCAGGATGAGCCCCTCTTCCCCCCAACCAATCACAGTACTAGAATATTTCCCATAGACAGTAATAACTTTTAGATGCCCTTCTATCGCGCCTTTGTTGCTCCACTCAAAATAGACGCACTACATATGATTGGTAGATTCATCTCTGCCACCTGGTCTCAACCAATCAGCTCTTTTCTGCCTTTTTTACTGTATTTTGAACTGTCCGCCTTTTCATTTGATTGGTCAAAAACTACTCCATTTGGTTATAATGGTTTACTGTCGCTCCTATTCTGATTGGTTGGTTTCTGCCGACCAATGAAAAGCGCTTACAGAATTTGAATTACTGTATTTCCCGGCAATTTACAATATCCCAAATCCTGATGTAGCGCCGGTGACGGCGACAAGCGCGTTGTTAGGGATTTGATTGATGTATGTTTTTAGAAGGTTTTAGCTCTTTTTCAGATATTTTACACCTAATAAAAAAGATTTTTTTAATCATACTCCATGCCGCACGGAGCTGAGAGCCAACATTTCATTGCCCCGATCTCTCCATAGACTACAATGGAACAAAGTAGCTCGCACTCTGATTGGCCGGGATAGCCAAGCCCCCGCTAGCTCAACCAATCAGCTCTTTTCTGCCTTTTTTACTGTATTTTGAACTGTCCCGCCTTTTCATGTGATTGGTCAATACTACTTCATAGGTTATAATGGTTCACTGTTGCTCCTATTCTGATTGGCTGGTTTATGCCGACCAATGAAAAGCGCTTACAGAATTTGAATTGCTGTATTTCCCGGCAATTTTCAATATCCCAATTCCTGATGTTGCGCCGGTGACGGCGACAAACGCGTTGTTAGTGATTTGATTTATGTATGTTTATAGAAGGTTTTCGCTCATTTACAGAGAATGTTTTACACTTAATAAACACAATTTATTTACTAATACTCCATGCTGTACAGAGCTGAGATTTCAGTGCCCCCATCTCTTCATAGACTACAATGGGACAAAGTATCTCGCGCTCTGATTGGCCGGGATAGCGAAGCCCCCGCTAGTTCAACCAATCAGCTCTTTTCTGCCTTTTTTACTGTATTTTGAACTGTCTGCCTTTTCATGTGATTGGTTAATACTTCTCCATAGCTTATAATGGGTCACTGTCGCTTCTATTCTGATTGGCTGATTTATACCGACCATTGAAAAGCGCTTACAGAATTTGAATTACTGTTTTTCCCGGCAATTTTCTAAATCCCAATTCCTGATGTTGCGCTGTTATTGATTTTTTGTTAGTGATTTTATTTATGGATTTTTTAGAAGGTTTGAGCTCTTTTTCAGATAATGTTTTACACCTAATAAAAAAAATTTTTTTATTCATACTCCATGCCTCACGGAGCTGAGAGCTGAGATTTATTTCTTTAGCAATATTATATATTTTCCCTTTGATCTTAAATGATAAACTTTTTCACTACATTTAATCGCTTTTAGACAGCTTTGATTTTTCACTTTATTCATTGATTCATTTGAAAGACAACTTTTTTTGATATTCCCTAACATGTTTAATGATATCTCGCTGTTTTCCAGCCTGTCTCGAATCGGAATACATGTTAGGTGCAGCCCTTCTGCGCCTAAGTCCCGCACTTCAAAAATCAATTAGGCTGTGCACATTTATATATTTTGAAAAACGTAAGCATAGGTGCACACTGAAAAGGCAATAGCATACATCTAATACAAATATCAGTGGCACACTAAAAACTAAGTGAAACATCAAGGTATATAGGAATATTGGAAATGCATTACTGCTAAGGAAAATATGAAAAACCTGGGACTCACACACTGGCGAGGCGCAGGGAACTTTTCACCGCATGTATGAGCGCACCTTCTCGGGCGGTGAATCTTAGGCGCGGTCCCGTCTGCGCCTAAGTCCCGCACTGTGCTTCACACACTGGCAAGGCGCAGGGGACTTTACACCGCATGTATGAGCACACCTCGGGCGCCGACATACATGAGGCGCAGCTTTAACGTTTGATCTGGCGAAAACGGGTGCTCCGACGTGCCGATCTTCAAACATGTCGCCCTTATTGTTTTTTCCTAGCTGCATTCCCATCCCCCTACTAAAAGTTGGGCTGCAAGGAAGAGCAGTATCCACTAGGGTTGCCAATTCTAAAACTGATGCCCTAGTATTATCACACGACTTGAAAACTTTGCTAGTAAGCTCAGGAACAGAAATGGCCTTTTTGATCCTCCTAGAACTCCCTCTTACTATATTAACTCAGCTATATGGCTTGTCCTGCTCACCTATTACTTGACTCCCAAAATATAACCCCTAACTGCAGAATTAAACTTCTCTCATAAGTCACCAACACACCCCCAACTTTTTGCAACTCTGGCAACCCCAGAACTAAAATGCCGATCCATCTAGTTAGCAACATACTCCATCTGGTCACATGGTATTCGACTCCCTTGAAAGATGCTTCCATGGTCAACTACAGTAATAGCAGACTAATGCACTGAAGAAAATTGTCAGACATCCTGTCCATTATCCCATTACAACAGCAATGAAGATGAAAAAACAAAAGTTGTCTACTTACAGGTTTTACACGTTTTAGAACACTCAGGAACAAGCATGCACAAGTATGTGTCTTTAATAATGGTTAAAAGTACTGAGTATACTTGTGGTGACGATCAATATTTATCTAGCTATCTAGTCTATTTTACATACATAAATATATTATAATATATAAATATAACTATATATATATTATATATATAAATCTATATAAATTTATATAACATAAATAAATATATTTTTAAATAGCATATTTTAATTAATAATATAGATAACTGATACAGAATAACACATACCAGTAGATATGCAATACACACACAATATACATACACTGATACTTTCAAATACAATCACCAATCAGCCATAATATATATGTATATATACAAATGTACCAAAGTATTAAAAACATCATAAAAGCTACGTTATCTCTACTTTTACAAGGCTTTGAAATGGCTTCTGTTATGATCTAAGATCAGATAACATGAAAGCTATAATATCAAGTTAAAATCGGCTACATCCTATGCGTACACTATAGCAGTGCTTTTAGAGATGGGCGAATTAAATATAAACGAAGGAAAATTCGTGCATTTTCATTGAATAAAATGGCTTGCGAGCACATGGCGTTACAACATTGGTGCAAATAACTCTGGGAGGAAGAAGGGATGCACTGCCTTCCATTGACAAGTGCAGTAGGTGAAAGCCAAATCAAGAACTGGCGGGGATTCTGTGACCGTCACTGGCAAAACTTATATAAAATCCGGGGCGCGACGCTTGCAGCCTTTACAATCCTCTCACTGGTGCTGTGTAGGGGAAGGTGCTGCCCAAGCTGCTGCTTTATGAATATCTCATACTAAAGAACTCAATTTTTTAATACAGCGATTTTTGGGGGAGTCACCGCTTTGTCCTCAGAGACCTTCATTCTCTTTCCGAATTTCTCATTCTGATTTTGTGGGTAATATGGAACTGAAAGTCCCAGTAGTGCGTCCCCAATCAGCTGCATATCCATTTTTAAAGCTAATCTCTCAGTTTATTTCTTGTAGCACATTTGAATTCAAGGATATCAAAGACCATGTTGCTTTTTGTACAGCTAAAGTAAACAGTAGCGTTTAGTAACAATCACTACCAACGTTATAAAGTTTTTTGGTTCTCAATGTTCTTTTGCCCGCAATTTAAGATCCCGTGGGGATAATTAAGCCGTTTTGTCCTGCTGTTGTGGTCCACTAAAAGAAACTTGTTTTTCACCGCCAAAGAAGAAATTTATATCACTTAGCATAATATCAATCCAAAGGTTTTTAAATACGAGTTAATTATATCTGTTGTATTGTGGTTTTTCCCGGTAAAATACACGCCGTATTTAAAAACCACGCAACCAAAGCTGTAAATGTTTGGCGAAGCCACATTTCTTTTGCGCAATTTACATCCAAGGTTTAACTAAGTAGTATTTTCTGCAGTTGAATTCATAAAAAAGAAACATTCTTTGTTTTCATCCCGAAAGAAGACATTTATGGCTGTTAGCAAATTTCATAACCGAAGTTACATTAAGCCGTTTTGTTGCTTTTATAATATCAGTAAAAAAATACACAGGGGTTTTCTAAATGGCACATATAAATAAATGTTTTTTCCCTAGTCATTTTGTGAGGCGCAATATAATCCAAGGGTTACCCAAGCTTGTTACTGGTTTCAATTTTTGAAGTCAAATACAGGGTGGTTTAAATATCCATATACAGAAATATCATTCATTAAACAGAGTCTGTACATTTTTAGAAACCAAACAAGGATTCAGACAGAAGAAGGTTGGCGGCTTCTTCACTGCAAGTTGCAGTGGCACAACATTCTGAAAGCAGGCCACAGGTCTGCAGCAGCATGCAAGGGGTACGTCGCAGCAGGGGCTCCCACTCGGTGATGGCCAACAACAGCGCTTCCATCTATTTGTACTGTTGTTTTGTTTCCAGCAACCCAAGGGTTCAAGAATTGGTTGACAAGGTCCATCCACTCCTCCCAGATGACCATTCTGACAACCCCGCCCAAGATCGGAGGAACTCATAACCACAACCCCCTAAGTTTGCAAGGCCCAGAGCGGGTCAGCGGAACGCCCTCACCCTGAGGTCCCCTCAACCCGGCCTCTTTCTCATCCGTATTCCCTACAGCCAGAGAAATCTACTAATGTGGTCCTGGTCTCAGTGCACACCTATACACGAGGGGTGGAGGATGACAGTCAGCACTACTTGGCAGCGACGAAAATGGGCCAGATATCCCCCTGCTTCTTGCAGTAGCCCGGCAAAAGTAAAAGATGTGGAAGAGTGACAAATGGGAAATCATGATTGTGAGGGGTCCAGCCCTCCGCATAACCAAGAAACTGGATGATGGAAGACAGCATTGCGATGAAACACAAAATCGAAATGATGGTACCCGACTGCAACTTAGAGAGCCTGGGTAAGCAAGGGCTTTTCATTCATCGTGTCAGAGAAAGCGATGCTTCAGCATTGCGTGTCATGCCAGCCGGCGGCGCCAGCTCAAGTGGGTTGATAGTGGCCCAAATGATTACAGCAGGATATTCACAGAGTGATGGACCAGGAAAGCCACGCGGCACTGGGTAGAAAACCCCGCTTTGCAGGTCCCAAGAAAGTAGCGGCACATGGGCTCAGCGCAAGGCAGTCGCAGGAGTATCACTCAAGAGGTGAGCGTTGGCAGTAAAAATCAGCCTATCTCGGAGTCTGGTGATTGGGAGTTCTTTCTCAGACCCCGAGGAGCCGGATATATGGGTATAATTTAGAAATCTGTGGGCAGAAAGTGCGAAGAGTGGCCAGGGAGCGTAACAATGCAAAACCCACGCCCGTTTCCCAACTCATGCAACTTCAAACCTATCCGATGGCCCTGGGAAAAACCGTGGCTCACAAAAGTGGTTGGTCCATCCTTTTCCACCGCGCAGCAGCCAGCAGCGACCAGTTTGCACGCAAGCCAATGCCAGCCAGTCAAGGCATCCACCACCGGCTTGTAGAAGGGAGCTGTTATCTTTTTTATATTTTTGATTATATTACCTTTTGCCATTAATTCCTGGTCCAATGCACTACAGCCACCCCAAGTTAGAAGGTCCGCTGGACTACTGGGCAAACCAATATTCCTGGATGTGTGGCCCGCCAACTTGCCGGCTTTTGCATGGAGAAGGTGGACCTGCCTCGGCCAGTCTAGTGTGGCATCCAGAGCGGAGGTTTCAAGTGCGGGCGGGTGGCGTCCATCGTTACCCCCAAGGCAGGAACCGCCCTTGGTCCCCAAGGGGACATGTTGGAACGACCTGAACCTTTTGTCAAGATCAACAAGGTGGATCGCCAGTGATTTTTCCACCCACAAATGCCTTAGGTAATCAATTACAATCAGCCTTGACGCCTCCAACAAAACTATTGAGAAATGAGTCCCCCCCCTGGAATTCAAACCTACTCTGCCTCAGCCACAACTTCTGTGATGCCGCCACCCACCGTCTGATCCAACACATCTGCTTGAACAGTTTCTCCAACTTGCCACCAACCATCTTTACCAGGACAGGTATTGCCACCCACACCTCCACACTCTGTCCATTGTGCCCCACTCTCTACCTCAGGCTGCTGCTGCCCGTCACTTCCCCACATCTTCATTGTGCCCACATCTGGGCCCTACAAATGTTTTTGCCAAACCTCCAGAAAGTTCCCCCCCATTGATGCCTACTCTTCTTGACTCATCGCTTATCTTCTGTGCCCTGTCAACTCCCATGTTCCTGTCCATTTTTGTGGCCACTCCTGTGGCCTACTCCCTTTTTTTGCCCCCCCCTCCAAATGTCATTATCCACTGTCCCCCCCCTGACCCTATTATGCTGCTGCCTGTGCTGACAGGCCATGCACCTCCCACACTCCCTGTACATTGTGTCCCACGTATCCCTGACCTCATGCTGGCTGCTTTGTGGCTGCTGCCTGCTCTCCCACCCTCTGTCCAATGTGCCACCTGGAGTGCCTACTCCTCCTGTTTTTTTTTTGTTTGCCACCTCCAGAAATGTCATTGTGCCACTGTCTAACCAAATGGTGGCTGTGGCTGCTTGTCGTTCACCATCCACACTCTGTCACTGTGCCACTCTGTGTCCTACTGAAGTTTGCCACCATGATTCCCTCCACTTTGTTTATTTTTCTAGCTGTCCCCCGCTGCCAGACTTTTAATCAGGCTGACATACCCGCCTCAGTTTTTTGCAGTTTTTGCCTCCTTAAGTTCCAGGGAATTTTAAAAGTGAAGGAAGCGAATTCTAAAGCGCGGCAAGTCACTGGTTGTTCATAAGCTAAAACACAACATTGTAATGAAGACCAAACCAAGCTTCCCTCAGCATATTTACGCAAATTGAGCGAACAAACGTTGTATAGACAAACCCTAAACAGGCTCTGTATTTTTAAACGCGATTCGTCCCCAGAAGTAAATCTTTGTTCGAAGTGCTTTATCCATTGTGGAAAACAGCATTAGACTGTTTTTATCATATGGCATAGGTGGAGGTACTATATAATATATAATATATTGATATATTATATACTATCTATATAATATATATTTTAGTAGGATATAATACTATAATATATATTATATTTTTATGTGGCATGGAAACCTCCAGTCGTCCGGACATTACTGCCACAAGTTTTGAGTACCAAGCAGGATACCTACATGGCGAACATGTTACCCTGTCCTAATTGGTGAGGTTAGGAAAGCTCCAGTTACATATTATGTTGTCAGCCACAATAATTAGCACTGTTAGGCTCCATGGAACCCCAGGTTTTGATATTTGAACAGTAAAAAGTATAACTGATTGCTATTTTTGTTTTGTGTTTTGTGGTAAGGTCACAGACCACTGGATAGAATAGAGGTAACTCTGCATTTAGTTATTGTTGCTAGATGGGCCTAAATATATTGTTCATTATCAATTTTTTGTTTGTGTCCTGTACTTGTGCCTGAATAAACGTGGTTGAAGCCAGTTTAAAAAGAAGCCTGGTGTTGGAGTGTTGGCGTACCAATACCAATTTACAAAGAGCCAAGCGTGAACCCCCAGACACTTCCATCCAATTTCTCGTTCTGATCTCTCTCTCTCCACTGTTGGTGCGAATGCAAGAATCATGACGAAATGACGTCAATTCGACATCGGCAAAAATCATGACAAAATCACAATCTCACCTCGAGGGGTATCCTAGATCCATGAGGATGGTTGGGGTAGAGAACAGCGTAAAACTACAATTTGGGGAACTTTTTAATGATAATCAAGACAGCTGGGACCACACCCACCAAGAAAACATTGGGAAAACAGTTACACCAGTAAATGACGGGTTTAAAAAATCCTGCAGAGTGCCCGCAAGGTCCTCCTTTGTTCAAGGAAAAAAAATTAAGGGGGGGCACATGGTGCCAGCCCCGTCGCCCCCCCAACCCCGCCACCACCCCCCCCCTTCCTGAAGATTTGCCAATTGAAAGCACCTGAGATGATTTCTGTGAGAGATTGGGAGAAGGTGCTGTGTTCGATGGAGACAAAAATTGAGCTCTTTTGGAGCAAATAACTCAAACTCGCCGTGTTTTGGAGGAAGAGAAAAGCTGGCCAATGACCCCAAAAGCACCACTGTCCCCACAGGATTAGCAAATGGGAGGCGGAAACGATTATGTTTTGGGAGTTGATATTTAGTCTGCTAAGGGCACAGACTATTTATTCACATCACGGGAGAATTGATGGAGCCCATGTACCGTAAAAACCCTGAGTGACAACCCGCCGTCCCTCCCGCTATGGAACATTAAAATGGGTCGTTGATGGGTCCCTTCAAACAAGACAATGACCCCCAATAACAATACATGCCAAGACAACAAAGGAGTGGCGCAAAAAGAAGCACATTTAAGGTCATGGAAGTGACCTAGCCAGCTCCAACCTCAATCCCAAAGAAAACTTATGAGGGAGTTGAAGCACCAAGTTGTCCCAAGTGACAAGTCTTCAACAATCATAATGATTTTAGAGATTCATCCTGGCAAAGAGTAGAGGACCAAAAATTTCTCCTGACATGTTGCGAAAACCAACATCATCCAACTACAAAAAACGACTGACTGCTGTGCTTAGGCCAACAAGGGGTTTTTGCCACCAAGTATTAAGTCTTGTTTTGCCAGAGGGAGAATCAAATACTTATTTCCTTCAAAATCAAAAATAAATTTATACAATTTTTTTATTACAATGTGATTTTCTGGACTTTTTATTTTGGAATATTCTATCTTCACCACATGTAAAAAATCCACCTACCCTTAAAATTATAAGACTGTTTTATGTCTTTTCAGTGGGCAAAACTTATACAATCAGCAAGGATCAAAATAATTATTTCCTTCCACTGTATATTCTCTATCTCATAACTGTATAATATCAAATAATATATATATATTTAAATATTATTATATTATAATTATATATTATAAAATGTTAATTTTTTATTTTTTTTTAGCTGGAAATCCTTAAATGACTATATCTTTCCACAGCAATGTAATGTACCCAACACACAATTTTTTTCTTCAACCCTGAATATAATCAGATTGGTGATAAATTTTTTTCTAGGTGAGCTGAAAATTGAGCAATGAAACATCATTTATATTTAGTAGCCTAACTCAGATTTATATGTAAAAGTCCAGCAATAATATGTTCAAACTTGGCATGGCTGACACTTTATTTATGCTCTCTCAAACAGGTTGAAAACTAAGTATATTGTTCATCTCAATTGAAGTTTTTTTATTGTTAGAAGTGGTTAAAAGTGTTGCTGGGTAAAAACTGCAATGTGTGCAGATTAAAATAACAAGAGGGGACATTTTAGTTATGGTGGATGCTGCATCAGTCTAATGCACCATTCTGACATTTTCAGCACCGGTCACATGACCACAGAAAGCTATTCTTTAATTTCATCCCAATTCAGTGCGAAGATCAGTGGTAATTTTTTTTAATATTCTTATCTTAAACCTTTCCTATTATAAATTTAACTTGAAGCATATGTCAACCTTTTCTGCTGGTTACCAATCAGAGCTTGTGAAAAGGAGGGGCGTGTTTCTCCTCCCTGCAGGGAGTATCACACAGTGTGTGCACATGATGATTCTTTCTGTGTGAGCTGGGGGAAGGGAGAGGTTCTCAGCTGTCCTAGACTAAGGCTAAGTGCACATAAAAAATTTTGACATTGCTGTACCGGGGCAGGACTGTGTTTTTGGATTTGTTGTCGGCCCGTTGTCGTTTGGGAATCTGCCAGCAATCCGTCGGAATCCCGTGGAATATGCAACATGTTGCATATATCGCTGGATTTTAAACACAACAGAAAAAAAACTTGTGATGTACAGACTACAGCATGGGTTTTTCATTGCTGTCTATGCAGCACAGTGTACCGTCGGATTTTTGGTGGATTCAAAATGCTGCAATCGCCGAAAATCCAATGGCATTCTTATGACTGTTTTACATGGGACTACGCAGAACATTGAAATGGCTCTCCTCCAAAACTATATGCTTTATCTCTTTGTAAGTGTTTTACATGAGTTCTGTACATTCTTTCTCTTATGCAGAACAGTTGTATGTTACATGGGACTGCACAGTACAGCTGTGTTTAACACGGGATTGTGTAGTACAGGTGTGTTTTAAATGGGACTACACAGAACAGTTGTGTTCTACATGGTACTGCACAGCTCTCTCACAAAACAGTTGTGTATAGGTCTGCACATTTATGTTATACATGGGACTGCGCACTAAAATTCCCAACATGGAACTGCATCTCTCTCTCACACAGCATCAGGTCTCTGTCATCCCCCAGCACAGCATCAGCTCTCTCTCATTATCCCCAGCACAGCATCGGGTTTCTCTCTCTCCCCCCAGCACAGCATCGGGTCTCTCTCTCTCCCCCCAGCACAGCATATGGTCTCGCTCTCTCCCCCCAGCACAGCATCGGGTCTCTGTCTCTCCATCCCAGCACAGCACCAGGTCTTAACCCCCCCCCCCCTCCCAGCATCAGGTCTCTCTTTCTCCTCAGCACAACATCAGCTCTCTCTCTATGTCCCAGAACAGCATCAGGTGTCTCTGTCTCTTGTCAAAGCCCAGCATCAGGTGTCTCTCTCTACATGCCAGCACAGCATTGTGTCTCTCTGCCCCAGCACAGAATCAGTTGGCTCTCTCTCCATCCCAGCACAGCATCAGGTGTTTCTTTCTCTCATCTCAGCACAGCATCATTTGATTCTCTCTCCATCCCAGCACAGCATCAGGTGTCTCTCTCTCCATCCCAGCACAGCATCAGGTCTTTCTCTCTCTGCCCAGCACAGCATCAGGTCTCTCTCTCTGTATCAGGACAGCATCAGGTCTCTCTCTCCGTCCCAGCACAGTATCATGTCTCTCTCATCCCAGCACAGCATCAACACACTGTGCATGCTCCGGACAACGACCTGGGCAGGACCACACATCATATAGCAAGGCTAACAGCAACTGCTAGATTAAGTGGGTGGAATCTGACCTGGGCACTCATATGGTTGCTATGCAGATACAAAAGTCACCTGTTTTACTAAGCCATAGCACTTTGATAATGGTATCCTAGGACAAACTTACTTCAATTTATGCCACCCACATTTTAAAATATGATGTTTGTAGTGAGACAACCCCTGGAAGTACAGTGTCTCACAAACGTTAGTACACCCCTGACATTTTTGTAAATATTGTGTTATATCTTTCAATGGGACAGCATGGAACATATGACACTGATACAATATAAAGTATTTGGTGTACAGCTTGTATAACAGTATAAGTTTGCTAAAAGTTGAAATCGGGCAGATTTTCACCAAAATCTTGATTCCGCGATGAAGAGATTATTTATAAAAAAAATTTAATTAATAGATAACTGACAGCAGCCCTGGCTCCCAACGTACCCACTCTAACTACGGCCCTGCCAGCTGAACCTCCACGTTCCCCGTTGAGATGTTCTTGCTGCCACCACATATATGACAAGTTGTTGGTCCCTGGTGCAAAAAGTGATAGGGGTCACCTGCCAGTTACCATGTGCCATTTCTAATACCGGTGTCTTGTTTTGTGTTAAAGGGGCCCCGTAGCAGCTGCTACCGCTGTACCTGTTGTGGCTACACCATCCTCATGTTTTGTGTTAAACAGAATGGATTATTTTAGCCTGTGAATTTTTTTCTGTTACTCTTGTAGCCTAATTGTCTTGACTAAGATGACTAAGATGTATCACGTATCCAGTTTACTATTGTGGATGTTAATTAAAGCTTTACCTCACTTGTTTGGGTGCAAAAATTAACCTGGTGTTCCTCTCCCATAGACTTTAATGGGAATCGGAGATTAATCGCAGATCAAACATCGGGAGATGATTCCACAAAATCTGGAATCGACTCGAATCAGATTATTGGCCAAATCGCTCATCACTAGTGACCACCCTTATTTTCTAGCACTGCCGTAACTCTCTTGGGAATGGAGTTCATAGAGTTTTACAAGTTTCCACTGGATTCCTGACCACATCATGAAGATGCTGGATGTTAGCACCTTGCACTCCTTCACCTTCCGTTTGAGGATGCCCCACAGATGCTCAATGTCTGGAGACATGCTTGGCCAGTCCAGTAGCTTTACCTTCATTTTCTTTAGCAAGACAATGGTTGTCTTGGAGGTGTGTTAGGGGTCATTATCATTTTGGAATATTGCCCTGCAGCCCAGTTCCTGAAGGGAGGGAATCATGATTGTCTTCAGTATGCCACAGTACATGTTGGCATTCATAGTTCCCTCATTGAACTGTAGTTTTCCATAGCTGGCAGCACTCATGCAGCCCCAAACCATAACACTCCCACCACCATGCTTGACTATAGGTAAGAAACACTTGTCTTTGTAATACTCACCTGGTTGCCCCCACAAATGCTTGACACTATCTAAACCAAATAAGTTAATATTGGTCTCATCAGGCCACAGGACATGGTTCCAGTACTCCATGCCCTTATTCTGCTTGTCTTCAGCAGACTGCAAGATTTCTTGTGCATCATCTTTAGAAGATGCTTCCTTTTTGGGACGAAAGTCATGCAGACCAATTTAAATCAGTGTGCGGTGTATGGTCTGACCACTGACAGGTTGATCCCTCACCCCCACAACCTCAGGAGAAATGCTGGCAGCACTCATATGTCTATTTTGAAAAGACAGTCTCTGGATATGATGCTGAACATGTGCACTCAACTTCTTTGGTCAACCATTGGAATGCCTGTTCTGAGTGGAACTTGTCTTGTTAAATCACGGTATGGTCTTGGCCACCATGCTGCAGCTCAGTTTCATGGTGTTGGCAATCTTATTATAGCCTGGGCCATCTTTATGTACAGCAACAATTATTTTTTTCAGATCCTCAGAGAGTTCGTTGCCATGAGGTGCCATGATGAACTTCCAGTGACCAGTATGAGAGAGTGTGAGTGTTATAAGACCAAATTTCATACATGTACTCCGTTCGCACCTGAGACCTTGTAACACTAATGAGTCACATGATACTGTGGAGGCAGATTGGAAAATTGGGCACAATTTGTCCATTTTCATTTAGGGGTATACTCACTTTTTTGCCAGTGGTTTAGACATTGATGGGGTTTTCAAATGGACGTACCGGTTATCCTTATTGCGAGTGATTTACCACAATAGGACGTGCTGGTATGTCCTGGCGATGTATGTTACAGCTGACTTCCTGCACCGTTGGTAATGAGCAGAGTTTGCCCCACTCATCACCAATTAACTCCTTAGCTGCTGTGGCCTATCACAACTGTGGCAGTTAAGGGAAAGACAGAAGGAGGGGGCCTTTGTTAGTCTTCCGGGGCTGTCTGTGATGTCATCACCATGTTAACTGACAGTTACCATGGTGATGACAGTTTATACACAAAGAACAATATAAGCATATGGTCTTTTTAGGGGTGTTTATAAAGTTTTAGCACCTTAGGTTGTCTGCAAGCCTGAAAAAGCACCTAAATAAAATCGTAATGAAAATGAGACCCTAAAGTCCAGTAGGTGCTCGTCCTACTCTGAGGCTTGTAGGTGAGTCAAATAGTTTGTCAGGGCCAACAGAATCAAATGTTGAGTTGCGTTTCCCTGGTAACATCTACTGCGTACCAGTGAATAATGGATAAAAAATTTAAATCTTCAGAAGTAACATTTTGAAACTTCACCTCTACTTTGCTTTAATTTCCATGAAACCTGGAAGGGTTAACAAACTTCCTATATTCTGTTTTACATGGTTTAATGAGTGCAGTTTCTCAGATGTCATTGATGGTGGTGTCTTACAGGCCCCTCAAAACCAAATCAGAATATGACTGGTCCATAAAAAATCTGTGTTGCAAATTCTCTTGAAAATATGAAAAATTGTTAAAAAATTTCTAAGCCCCCTACTGTTGTAAAAAAAATAAAAATAAAAAGACATTTAAAAATGATGCCAACATAAAGTACCATATTATAGATGCTAGTTATTAACAATTTTGTGTGGAATATCTTTTCGTCCTAGATGTAGACATTTTTGAACTTTGAAATTTAATTTTTTTTTAAAACATTCTGATATTTTTAACAAATAAACAAGGATTGTATGGAAAAAATTTAATGTGACATTGCTGAAAATGTAACCTGGTATTTTAGGCCACATAAAACATATTTGGGCCTCATGTATGAAAACTGTCTAAGTATAAGACTTTCTTTGTTACCACAAGCAACCAATAAGAACCTCCCTTTCAGCTGTTCAGTGCACTATATGAAATGAAAGGGGAGCTATGATTGGTTGCTTTGGGCAACAAAGAAAGTCTTACACCAATACAGTTTCATACATGAGGCCCATTTTTTTAACCTGGAAAATCCGTTGAAGTTATAGATATGCTGTCTGTGAAGACTGAAAACACTGTGTAGATTTAGGTCTTGCACCTCCATGCCGAATTAGGTAATGTGGATATGAAGTTGGTATTTGTTTCCATAGAAAAAGCTTCAGTTCAGATTGGGTTTATGGATTCTGTCTTTACAGGCACTGATCTGATGAATTGAACTGGTTCAATAGCACCTCCTACAAATGCTTAATTATATTTAGATCTGGGGAATTTGCGGGACAATCATCACCTTTAACTTCTAGGCTTATTCCAAAAACTATTCCTGAACAACTTCTGCAGTGTGAAGCGCCATTATAACATTGAAAAAGAGGCCACTGCCATCAGGAGTACCATTGCCATGAAGAGTTGTACTCCATCTGCAACAATGTTCGGGTAAAAATGGTGGCTTATATCAAAGTAAAATGAATGCCAGGCCAAGGTTTCCGAACAGAACATTACCCAGACCATCACACTGCCTTCTTACCATAATACGTCATGGTGCTATATCTTTCCCAGATAACTGCCACACCACAGATGCCCAGCTCGGATATATATTTATATTGTAATGCCTCACTTGCGCTTGGACGCCATCATGGACTGTCCTGGGGTCTCTTAGCTCATGTATCGCCGCTTTGGTAAGTGGAATGGCACTTAGAAACAGGGCCCGTCACCAGACTCCACTAGTTCAGACTCCCTTCTTGACAATGGGGGTAATTAAAGCCTCCTCCTCAGCTCCTAGTTCCCGGTAGCAAATCCCATCCCCTGATCACCTGGAGTAACAGACTTTTAATAGGCCCCAAAGACCAACCAAAAACCTGTCGTGGTATAAAAGAACAGTCACCCACACATTTCTATAGCCATTTTGGAATTGCCTCCCCCCCCCATACTTAACCACAAAGCAGCCCTTCTAGCAGCGACTGGCAGTGACAGAAACCCGAGAGATATATATATATATATATATATATATATATATATTTAGATATACATTATATATATTATATATTATATATATTGTTTAAACATTTCTAAGCCCCCTACTGTTGTGAGAAAATAAAAATAAAAGAACATACGGTAGCCATAGATGTATTAAAATTCTGCTTCCATACCTCTTTTATACAAATGCAGTAGGCTGCTATATAGAAATTTAAAAAATTATTAAGCCTACCTTTCTGTCCATAGTAATGGTTCCTATGGAGTAACTGTATGGACTAAACAAGGCACCAGTCATGTGATCTCCTGGAAGTCAGTTATCAGCAGGGTTACATGACCTCTATGGGGTAACTGAATAGGAATAATAGTGAAATAATTGTTATCAATATTGTTATTCAAGCAGCTTCTTCACTGTGTGTAGTTACTTGTAGAACTCCTGTCTCTCTAGGGGATCACATGTTGTTGATAAAGTTAACTATAAAAAGCAGAAAGATGAAACATGAGAAGAATATGTAGTGTGTTTTTCCACAGACACTAACAGACATGATACAATGTAACTGTAGGTAGTTCTTCTCCTCAATAACCGAATGCAACCTGGATACCAGGTGTGGTGGTCACATGACTGTTTTGTCCATATAGATACTCCATGGGAGCCATAACATGGACAGAGCAATTTTATTAACACTTCTGGTTTTTAAAAAAAAAATCAACAAGTTTTTTTGCAAATAGGTTTAGAGGAATGTAGAAGCTGCCAGTGAAAGTGTCTCACAGCACCTTATACATGTGTCCCATGCTACAGAAAAATTTGCCTCAGCCATACCACTTTGAAACTGGTAATTGTACGATTTATGCACCAAACCTTGGCGCATTTGTACGCTTCGCGACAAACTTCGGTGTGATTCTACGATTCTGAGGCGACTCATCCTCCAAACTTGCGTTTAAAAGTGTTGTGTCTGGGCTAGTGATGAGCGATTCCGTTGACTTTCGTCATCGGGTCGATAGTCGATATCGGCAATTATCAATAAGATATCCGATAGTCGATAATAGATTATCGCCGATGACCATTAAAGTCTATGGGAGACGAACAACACCTTCATTGTTACACCCAAACAGGGATGGAGAAGCTGGAATTAACATCCACAACAGTCAAATTGATACGTGCTACATCTTAGGCAATACACTTAGGTTATAAAAGCCACAGAAAAAAAATCACAGACCATTCACTATCCCTGTCTTGCACCACAGCATGACCTTAAACCTTCATGACCCACAAATTAAAAAGTGCCAAAGGCAGTATGATTTGAACCATCATTTTACTTGAACTGGACATTGAATATCCCTGTCCTGGATCCGCAGTATGACCATTAAACCTGTCTAACCCCCAAATTAAAAAAGTGCCGGAAAAGGAGTCTGTTGAACCACCATTTAGTTGATACTGGACATTAACTATCTCTGTCTGTACCGCAGTAATGACCATTAAAACTGTTGACCCAGATCTTAAAAGGGTGGGAAGGAGGTCTGTCAACACCATTTTAGTTGAACTGGACATTGGATTGTGTGTATACCTGATTCTGTACCACATGTATGACCATTTAATCCTGTCTGAACCACAGATAAAAAGTGCAGGGTAAAAGGAGTCTTTGAACCACAATTTTAGTTGAATCTGGGACATTGGACTATACCTGTCTGAAACCGCCGTCATGACCATTAAACTGTACTGACCCCAATTAAAAAGTGCCCGGGGAAAATCGGAGTCTTTGGACCACATCAGCATTTTAGTTGAAGCTGGTTATTGATTTCGCTCCTGTGCCTGGACCGCTGGTATGACCCTTTAACCTCGTCTGACCCCCAATTTATAAAGTGCCGGGAAATGGCGTCTTCGAACAACCATTTTAGTTGAATGGACATGAACTAATCTGTCCTGTACGCTGTATGACCATTAAACCTGTCTGACCCAAAGATTAAAATGTCGTTTGGGAAAAAGGTGTCTTTCAAGCCACCATTTTAGTTGAAATGGACATTGATATATCTGTTCTGTACCATAGTATGACCAATTAAACCTGTTGACCCCCAAATTAAAAAGTGCTGGGAAAAGGAAGTCTTTGGATCACCATTTTAGTTGAACTGGTATATTGACTATATCCTGTACCAGGGAATGCAGTAATTAGAGTTATGGACCATTAAAAACCGGTCTGACACCCAAAATTTAAAAAAGTGCAGGGGTAAAGGTCTTTGAACCACCATTTTAAGTTGAAATGGACATTAAATATATCTGTCTTGTACGCAGTATGACCTTTAACCTTTGTCTGACCCACAGATTAAAAATGTTGGGAAAAAAGGAGTCTTTCACACCACCATTTTAGTTGAATACTGGACATTTGACTATACTGATCGTACCACAGTATGACCATTAAACCTGTTCTGACCCACAGATTAAAATGTGCTGTGACAAAGGAGTTTTGAACCACCAGTTGTAGTTGAACTGGACATTGACTATTACTTGTCCTGAACCGCAGTATGACATTAAGCCTTGTATGACCCCCTAATTAAAAAGTGCCTGGGAAAACGGAGTCTTTGAACCACCATTTTAGTTGAACTGGACAATTTACTTTATCTGTCCTGCACGCAGAATGACATTTAAACTGTCTGACCCACAGATTATAATATGTGTGGAAAAGGTGTCTATCAACACTTTTGTTTCACTGGACATTGACTTACCTGTCCTGGGCCACAGCATGAGCCAAACCTCCCCTGCTGACCCCACAATTAAAAGTGCCGGGAAAAGGTGTCTTTCAACCACCTTTTAGTTTCACTGACATTGTCTATACCTGTCCTTGGGCCCACAGCATGACCCTAACAGTGGTTTGACAAGATCACTAAGTTCTGGGGCACTATGCTAATTTGTTACTGTGACAGTCACTTAGTATTCTTTTTTGGTAACTGACATTTGTTTACAGAATTTATTTAGGGAAGTTTTTATTTTATAGTTTTACTTATTATCATTTTGCTTTTTTTTCAAGTGTGATAACATACAACATACACCCCTCCCTGCAGTTTTTAAAGGTAAATTTTTTACACATGTAGGTGTGTTAATTCGTCCGCACACCCCATAAGTAATAAAAATGTTCTTTAATCACCCCCAAAACACTCTTAGTTGAGTAGACATTTGCCCTCTGGCTTTCTGAGAGTGATTCAGCCAATCAATTCTTTGGTTTTATTTTTCCTCAAATCTTATTCATGATTAGGGACAGACTCCCATGGAAATCAATTGTGCGACCCCATAGTGACTCCAGCCCCAGAAAATTTTAAAGGCCTAAATGGTGCAATTTGTGTCCTAGCCCTGGGGCTTTTTGTCACTAACTTAACCTCACAGAAATACCTTTTTCAAAATCTGTTTTTTTTTAAAGAAATTTGAGCTCTCCAATTGCCCCTAACGGTGAGAGCTAGTGCTGCCAGTCAGCATCTTGTTATCACGTGAGGTCCAGCTGCCAGGGCCAGACTTACAGTGGGTGCGGGGGGGACAGCCCAGTGCTTGCTGTACTGGTCATCTAGTATCCACGCAGGTTCAGCTGCCAGGGCCGGAGTTTCTAAGTGGGTGCGGTGAGAGCCCAGGCTGGCACCGTCCTGTCATCTATTTTCACGGTTAAATCAAAATGCTCCTAATTAAGCAGCAAACGGAAAACGTCGGTGAAGCAGAGTGCGAAAGTGTCAGTAGACCTCCAGCCTTCCTCTGTACACAGTCAAGACCGGGGTAGCGCTTGCCTCCCGTATGAGTGTGGACAATTGAGCTTCACTTGGAATACCTGGTGGTGTAACCCTCCCTGTTCCACCCAGGGGTGCCTTTTTCTTGGCCATTCTTCTTTCTCATTGTAATCAAAGTGCTGGAGGAAAATTGTCTCGTCTTTGTTCTCTAGTCCGTTGCTACAATACTCTTGTCCTCTGATTAACTACATCTGGTCAGTCTTCAGGTACCTCCCGTGTACAATTCAGAGGAATTTTTTTACGCTATTTTGTACATGCAAGTTTTTTAGTAGTATAGTTCCTAGAATAAACACATTTTTTAAAAATAGGATGGAATCCCACCATGTACTTTTTTTTCTTTTATTTTAATTGTTATTAATGGGTAGTCTCATACAGGATTGATATGCTATGTTTATGATCTTGCATAAATCAACGTTCATTTTTGCATTTGTGTCCATTTACTTGTCCTACCTTATTCCTGTTTCTGAGAGCACCGTCACCTTGAGCAATCTTGACAATTGTGAAGAACAATTGTCTGTTAGAAACCAACAATTTTTTTACAAGTAGGACCTGTTGTCTAGAAATCTGCATGGTCACAGCAAAATGACCCCAAAAATCAAAACATGACCCTGAGCCACTTTTGACAATTGTGAAGAATAAGGTCTGTTAGATACAACTTTTTTGTTTATAATAGGACCTGTAGTATAGCTGCATGTACACAGCAAAATGCCCCAAAAATTCAAAACATGTCCCTTGAGCCCACATTTGGACAATTGTGAAGGGAACAAATGTTCTGTTAGAAACATTTTTTTTATACTAGGTCCGTATAGTATAGCTGCATGTCACAGCAAAATGCCCCCAAAAATTCAAAACATGACCCTTGAGCACTTTTGACAATTGTGAAGAAAATCTCTGTAGATAACAAAATTTTTAAGAATAGGACCCGTAGGGTTGCTGAATTTTCAAGAGCAGATGACAAAAAACAATATAAATGACTTCTCAGCACATGTTAAAATTTGAGGGAGTATTGCCACACATAAGCACATTTTGTTCCATATGGACCTTGATTATTGACTGTTTCTCACAGAACATGACCCCTAAAATATTATATATATGACTTCTCAGCCAACTATTTAAAAATGTGTTGGAGAAATGCCACTTTGGAAGCCACATTTCTGTTCCAAAGGACCTTATTATAGCTGTATCTCACTGCAACATGACCTCATCACCATTGGACATTGCGATAAAATTCTAAGATAAAGTGAGTATATGGATACGGTGTTGTCATGAAACCTTGCTGTCTTTTTCATGATACTCACTGCAAAACTGCAAAATGAATACTGTTGGAAACCGAGAATAAAAATTGCAGTAAGAAATGATCATTTTAACAAAAAAAGTTTTCAAGAGGACCATTTCTGTTTGAGAGGAATGGGAAGTAGACCGGCAACTAATCGGTGACCATCGGCAATTGGCGGCCACTACACATCAGAGATCATTGCCTGATTCATCTTGATGAAAGTCTCATCCGATCTCATTATTGTGGATAAGCCGGTTGCATTTGTCGGTGTTGGACTCTTCAGCTGTGCTGTATGGTCACTCAGATATGACGATGGCTTGATGGCAGGACTAACCACCCTATGGCCGTGGAGAGCGAGCTGGGCCAATTGGTCCATTTTGGAGACCAGAAGTCTATTGGTTCCCGTAACACATACAAAAACATCTCCGGTGTTGTGAAGCGATAGTCGTGCACCATGATCTTAAGCTGGCCTCTCGTGTGTTGGATTGTGTGCCCTGTTTTGCATTGCGTTGGCTGAAGGTGGTAAAATAAAGGATTGCAGAGGTCACCTGTAGGCTTCTGCCACCTTGCTGCTGCTTGCCACCGCTACGGCTACTTGGCAACTCTACTGCTGTCACGTACCTGATGTTGTTCCACAGTGACTATTTGTGGAACGTGAAGCAGACGCAAACAGATATCTCCAGGTTGATCAAGCAGCAAGGGTCTCCATTTCCTGCATTTTACTCTCTCTTTGGTTGTGGGTGGAAGGAAAGTGCTGATTTTTCTTTTGTACGGGGATCCAGGAGGTGGCCAACCCGGTAACTGTTGTTCATTTTGATGGCCTTTATGCTGGTGGTGCATGTTGGAGGAAATGGAGCATCCAAGCACTCATTTGTAGAGATGGGAGCCTTGATTTCCCAAGCTATCTGGGGTCGAGGGGCAACTAGCAAAACTGATCTTCTCATCTTCCTCTCCACCTTAAATACGCCGCCAACCTCCTTTCCAAGGCAGGGACGTCTAGGTAACGTCGGTGTCCAGGAAATACTCTCCGCTTCCTCCGGCACAGCTTCAACACCAGCCCTGAATTGCCTGAGATGAGCACCCTGATGAGCTTGATGTGCCGCCTTGACTAGCCCTGGACCCCGAAACCACTGCTAATGAAGACCGAATAAATTGAGATATGTTGGGCCTTTTGGGATTCGAGGGAGAGAAAGGCTCTGTGTCCGCATCTGTGTCGTCTCCTCCTCGTTGCTGGCGGGATCTTGTTGTTCAGAGTGTCCAACGATCGTTCCAGAACTAAGATCACCACAAGCTCATGCTGACTAAGGGCATGTCCGCACTGACATTTTGGGTGGCTTCTTCAAACTGGCACGGATGTTGCAGAGCTTCTTTCACTCCTGCTCCATTTATCGGTGGATCAACACCGAGGTACGCTCCGCTGCTTGTCTGGCCATGTGTACGTTCGTAGTGCGTAAGGGCATTGCGATACTGCCACAATCGCTGGAGCATGTGGAAGGGTGGATGGTATTCCAGTGGGTTGCCATGTCACAAATGAGGACGGTTGACGGTGAGGCTGAAGCAGGACACTGCAAACGCAGGTGGACGAAGCAGGGGTTGCGAATGGCGGAAAGTGCGAACTCAGACCTTGAGCCTTCCTCTGCAGCAGGTCAGACGCGGGTAGCTCTTTAGAAGAAATTCTGGACGACATGGTTCAATGACATGTGCCAGGCAAGGGATGTGCTCAGCTACCGATCTTAAGGGCGGCAGCATATTTTGCCCGTTATCGCACCACCACCTTGCCTGGCACAAGGTTTCTTGTCCCCAGCCACGCGCTTCAGATCTCGTTGAGAGAGCCGCACAGCTCCAGCTGACGTGTGTTGACGGTTCTCCTAGACAGATTAATTCAACACGGCCTGGTTTCTTGGGCACGATGAGCCACCAGAGGATGCCTTGGGGGAAAGAGCCCTGCACTCATTACCTGCGCGTGTCTTGAAGAGGTGAACGAGCCTGAGAGCCACCCGGTCACACCAGAGACATCACCCAGCTCACCAGTTGTGCTGTCACAGTGATATAGTGCCTTGGCCGTGCTTACTAGTCCATGGTGTGGTGGTCGGATGGGACTTTTCCGGCCACAGATGCAGACACGCGCTTGAAATTTTAGATGACACGTGGCTGGGCCAGGCAGGGACGGCTTTTCTGGCAAAAGGATGAAATGCCCAGCTCGGCATATGTTATTGGGGGGCAGGCGTAAGGACCATGCGTCTGGCAGAAAAACCCATCTGTGTCCAACTGACGGAAAAGAAAAGGCAAAATTTTCTAGGCCTAAAGCCTGGGCAATTCATATGCCGTCATTCAGGCTTTTTGGCCTTTGGGATGGTTTGGGTGTTTTGTGGTAAAGGGTTTCTTTCTGCTCCGCAAACTGGATGACAGAATATGGATGCTGAATGGCCGCTGTTCGGGTGCAGGTCGTACAAACTGGCAGGAAGGAGAGATGGGGTTTAGATGGTAGGATGGGTCTCTGTGGTGGTGATGGGTGGTTCTGGGCGACGGTGGTTGGCTGCATTGGAGGGCCTTGCACAGCGGAGGATGGCTGTGATCCCTGATCATGACTCTGCGAGGACAGGGCAGATGAGGAACGGCTTGGTGGTGGCGGTAGGGAGGAGGAGTAGTCGGTGACCAGAAGGGGGTTGTGTGTCAGTTGGTTGGAGAGGCCCGGCGTCGGTCTTGGCCCTTTTTTTGCCAAAGTGTTGCCTCCATTTCAACTCATGCATTCGCTGCATGTATAGTCATGTTGGTGGTGGTTAACACCTAGATTATTGGACTCTACGTTTGCGTGTACGGCCTAAGGCGGCTTATGGACATCGCTGGGGTTGTCTCCTTTTTTGGCACTTGTCGTGGCCTCTTTTCTATCTCATGCATTCGCCTGCATGTGACTAGACATGTGTTGGTGGTGGTTTTAAACACCTTAAGATATTGCATTCTTGCCCCTACGTATGCGGTTTTTTTCGGCAAATGGAGGCATATGTCATCGCTGGTGGCTGTGTGGGTGTATCAAGAGGCTTGCTTCAAGGAAGGTCAGGCTTGAGTGGTCATGGTCCCTTTTTGACGGAAGGCGGATTAATTTCCGAGTGGATCCGCGGGGGGTCGCGGATTTCCACTGACCGTGGCTGGCGGAATCTTATCTCAGCGACTTTAGCGACAACCCCGCCCTCTCACTTTTTGAGGCTGCGGTCCCGTACTGACAAGTACTACCCCATCGTCTTCCTCCTCGTCCAGTGATTGAATACTGCGCTCTGCTTCGCAAGCAAATTCTGCTGAAAAGTCCACGTTTGGTTCCGCAATGTTGTCATCATCATCAATCCAATCACAGGTGACTTTGTCGTCATGGTCATTCTGCATCCAGGAGCTGCGAGGCTACATAGCAAGAGGGATGCATGGCATTGGCCGCCGGCCCGGGGATTTTTGACCGACTTGAATTGAGTCGGCTTACTTTCTTATCCTCACTGTTTGGAATCAGTAAATGGGCGTCAGCTGAGCAGAGAAAATTATCCTCTCTTTGGCATCTTTTGATCTTTTAACATGCCTTCTTGGACCCAACGCGCATTTTGTCATCAAACGGGTCTTCTGGTCTTCAGACAAAGGATTTATCAACAGTGGGTGGGTACACGAGTTGACATGTGGGCGGACCTTCTTCCATTTTCTTGTTGGACGGTTGCCTGATGTTGTGATGACGACATTGTCCGGAGGGCCGTGAATGGGGTGGAACGAGGTGAGGTAAGTAGCTGCTGGAATTGCAGGTTGCATTAACCACTGAATATCTGATTGGCGACGCTGGTTCGTTACTGAGTTTACAGAGGGCCCTCCATGACCCATCGATGTAAGGCCTGTCGGCTCCTGCATCGACAATCCGCTCTGGCTTGCGCTTCTAGGGGTTGTGCCTGGCTTAGCCTACACCCCCGGACAATCCGCTTGACTTGCGGCGTTGTCGCCAAGCAAAGGTAGGCAGCACTGGAAGAGAGCACCTTCTCTCGTTCTTCCTCTACATCCATGTCCTAACCCACCTCCTTTGCCTCGCTTAATACACCTGCATTGCGCTCCATGTTCAGAAAGATTTAAAATTTCGGACGAGGGTATGGAAGAGTTTTGGATCGTCCTCTACGTCCTTATTAAAAGCGGCATATCACAGTCTTTATTCTCAAAATCCCTTCAATTCTAATCCAAATAAATTGATGGATTCAAACTTTTAACTGCATGGTGGGCTTCTAATTTTCAACATATCTGGAGTGGGCAAAAGTGCAAAAAAAAAACACGTAATCTGATAATGTATACGGATTATAAAAGGTATTATTGTTGATTTATTTTTTGGAAACCTATCAATTAACAGGTGGTGACTAAACAATTGCTTGATTCAAATTTAACTGCAAGGTTCCTCTCTTCATAAATCTTGTGATGGGCAATAAGTGCAAAAAACACGTTATCTGGACATATGTATGACGGATAATAAAAGGTATTTTATTTTTGGCTCCTATCAAACCTGTGGATGACTTCAAAAAATTGCTGGATTCAAATTTATTTTATCTGCATTCGGTCCTCTGTTCACAAAGATGAACTGGGCAAGGCAAAATTGAAAAAGAACACATCTGAAATGATTTATCCTGATAAATCATGAAGTGGAGTCTTTTTCGCTCCTAACAAATAGACCTGCAGGTTATTTAGGAAAAGATCTGTATCCTAATAAAGAAGTTCAGGCTGCCGCCCAATATCACAAAGTTATATTTAACAGTTTAAACTGTTAATAATAAAGCTATGAAAAATGCAATGTCTTGCAATGTACAAATATCAGTTGATTCTTTAAAGAGCTTTGTCTAGTGCTCGCCCCGCGCCCTCCCCCCCCCCCCGCTACCACCCGTGGACTTTACAGCGGTTAGATGCTCCTTTAAATTCTCTGCCTAACTACCTAAATCTGCAAATCTGCTGATCTGAGTTTAGGATCACAGCTAAAAGTAGAGCTGTCTCTGGTGAACAAATATGAATCATTCGCTGAGCTGTTTGCACAGAGGCAAAGCGGCCAGTCCTATCTAATGCTTTGTGATTACTGCCACAACTGATCATGAACAAGGAAGGGCTGTTCTATGTAAAACTGTAAGGTCATGTGATTTTCCAGCCATTCGCAACACATACACATACCAGTCATGACGGATCGCACACACTATCTCTTACCATGCTCTCTATTCTGTAAGCTGATTTGCATGGCCGCCAAAAATGACAGGAGCGACAAAATTGGCGCGATATTAATAGATTATACTCAGTTTTAACCTAAATTATCGCGTGATCTAAAAAATCTGATCAACGTAAGTACCGTGCCGATTTCAACTTTGTTGATAATAATCGCTCAACACTAGTCTGGGCATATGACTGTTCACACATCTACAGTACAGGGCTCCGACAGGTTTTTGTCCACAAAGCATGCCAAAAAAACTGGTGCAGTCCTATTAATACATGTTACCCCAATTGTATGATTTATTTAGATTCAAGATTTCTGAATTACAGAGTTTGTAAAAAATGTATAAATGAAAAAACTAAATTTTTAACAGCAACCTTTTTTTTTTGACAGATTTTAAGCAAGTTTCAGATTGTAAGAACTGTGACAAAGAAGAAAGGGATATTCTTGTAAATTAAGGTCTATAAACTGTCAACCAAAATCAGAAAAAGGCACAAGGAAACCTGTATTCACTTTACTGTCAATTGAGCATGCAATGTGCTCGCTTTAATGAACCTATGAAGGTATCTGTTGACTGTCTGCTTGACATACTTTGGAATTGTATTCAAAGCAGAAACATATTGGAGGAGACTGCTAGGGTTTCAGTGGCATATGGAGCCAGCAGCTTAATGCAAAAAATAAAAAAGAAAAAAATACAAAAAAAAAAAAAAAAAAAAAAAAATTTATGTTTATTCACCACAAAGAAATGCATAGAAAACATTTCAACAACACAACATGGGTTCTCCCAAGGGTCTCTGAGATCTTTTCTCTGGAGCTGAACATTTGGTCAATATATTTTGCTTTATTGAATTATATGTTTAGAACATATGAAGATTAAAACATTGTATGGAGGACTACTTGTGTGCTCTGAAAAACAATAGATCGGTTACTCTCGCCTTACATGATTGTATCTCTAATTTATAGAATGGACATCAAATCTAAAGAAATACAGCATATTAAAAGATCTGACACTATCATTTACACATATTTCTGGAAGTCTCCAGAGCTGCAGATAAATATGATAGGTAATGTAGTGGAGATTTTTTTTTTTTTTTTTTTCCATGAAAAATTAATAAGGACAGGTCAGGTCATATTTGTAACAGTCTGGCTTCATATGCATTGTGCTTAAGTCTTCAGTCAGGGGTATGATTTCCTGACATATGTATGGTTCCTACTGTAAAAAAAAGTATGTTTGAAGCTTTCTTGATGCATATGTGATGATACATTTCCATTTCTCACTAAATCTCTAGTGATCTTGAGGTGGTCTTCCGCCATATGTTTTCCTTACTTAGTTGACTAAGTTTGAACCTTTCATAGAATTTCATCTTTTTTCTTTTTATGATGTTGAACCTAAATCTGCACAGATTATTTTGAAGGTGACCATGATATTATATATATATATTTATATATTTATGTACTTTATATATATATATATATTTATAGATATATACTACTCCACCGGCCACTTTATTAGGTACACCGTGTGCCACTGATCGTTAACAATTAATTTCTAATCAAGCCTAGCACATGCGGCAAATTACTCTAGTGCATTTAGGCTTTGTAGAACATGGTCAAGACAATCTCCTGCAGTTCAAACCGAGCATCAGTATGGGGAAGAAGTGTGTTTTGAGGCCCTTTGACGTTGCATGGTTGTTGGTGCCAGATGGGCTGTATGAGTATTTCAGAAACTGCTGATCTCCTGGGATTTTACGCACAACCATCTCTAGGGGTTTTACAGAGAATGGTCCGAAAGAAAAAAAAAAACATCCAGTGAGCGGCAGGCCTGTGGGCGGAATTGCCTTGTGTTGACAGAGGTCTAAGGAGAATGGGCAGGAACTGGTTCGAGATGATAGAAAGGCAAACTGTGACTCTAATTAGCACACCCGTTACATCCAAGGTAGGCAGTAGAGCATCTCTGAACGCCACAGTTACGGCAAACTTTGAGCAGATGGGCTACAGCAGCAGAGACCACCAACGGGTGCCTCCACTTTCAGCTATTATGAACAGGAAAACTGAGGCTCCAATTTGCCCAAGCTCATCGAAAATTGGTCTGTAGAAGATTGGAATAACGTTGCCTGGTCTGTTGTGTCTCGATTTCTGCTGCGACATTCGGATGGTAGGGTCTGAAATTGGCGTCAACATACATGAAAGCATGATACATTCCTGACTAGTATCAACGGTTCAGGTGGTGTGTGGTGGTGTCATGGTTGTGGGGATATTTTCTTGGGCAATCTTGGGGCCGCCTTTGGTACCAATTGTGCATCGTTGCAAAAACCTTGTAGGAATACTACTGCACGAAGAATTGAGCGCAGAGTTCTGACTGGCTAATGGGGGTCCAACCAGGTATAGCTGGTGTACCTATAAAGTGGCCGGTGAGTGTTTTATATATATATTTATATATATATATATATATATATATTTAGATTATTATAAATAGGACAATGTCTGAATGAGGAGAACTTGAAGGAGAACTTAGGGCGACATTGTATGAAAGGGTTTTTTCACCTTTTTTCTGGCGTAATGATCTAATGATCAGGCTTCGATGTCCTAATGCGCTAACAGGAAACGGGTATTCTGGGAGCTTTAGGGGGGTTTATGGAGTGGAGTCACGAGCAGGTATTCGTAAGATTAGACACAAATATGGAATGTGGTATTCAGCAAATTCTAGGCGCATAACTGCTTGACATGGGCAGAACCTATTTCAATGTAGTCTGCACTGGACTGTGGAGTCGAGTGAAGCTAGATTTGCTGTTTAGGGGCAAAAAAGTGTCACAACTATTTTCCAACGTACACAGTGCAATAATAAAAAGTAATTTTATATTAATAATCAACTGTAACATCTGTGACACCTATAGTGAAGATTACCCCTTTAAAGGGGTTTGCCGACGAAGTAAAAATTGAAGTGGGAAGTTTTTTGAAAATTAATAAATAAACATTTTCACCGGTTCATCATTATTATAAAATATGGACCGTTTTTGTTTTTTAGCTGCTCCTTTAGTGATCCATGTTTTACAGCTAGTACTCCAGGGATTACGGACCAGGGCTAAGATCTCCTCAGTCCTGGTCGCACATGCTCAGACATTCACTTCTCCTCTCAGGCAGCTATGAGTGTTTAAACCCGGGTGCTGGTCTTCTACTCCCGTCCTTTTGGACTAGTTAGTATAAGTAAATACAGTGCAAATAAAACAAAAGAAACCTACAATCAGGTCTGTGCATTGATTAAAGAGTAAAAAATTCCACAGGTTAAGTTCCTGCAGGGATTTGAACTAGGAACTCTTGTGCTGTAAAGCACAAAAAATGTTATCTCTGAAGCTTCATGTTGCAATTTGGGGAGCATATGCAATTAGAATACAGCAGCCACCCCCATCATGCATGGAGAGGTGTGCGATGCCGGCTGACTAAACTGGATGTTTGCATCGTGTAACAGTCTCCCCAAAGTCTCGGTACTGTGGACTTTTTTGCATGCTATGTGAATCATATGCCAATTTAAGGTGCAGTTTGCTGTCCTCCTAGTGGTGTGAGATGTATGTTCTACCACCAATTAACTGCACCTGGGTATTTTTCTTAAGTACATGGGGGCCTTGTGCTGCCTCTTTGCTGTGTTCAGTCTCATTTCAGCTTCCTAGCTGTGAGTATGGCCGTGTTTCTGTTTTTTGGGGGTTTTTTTTCTACATTGTAGCTACTCACAGCTTTATACATAAACAGTCCTTTCTTTGACTAGACAAATGAAAGGCCTGGTGATGTCATCCTGTGGGTCACATGATATGCAATTCAAACAAATCACACACGCCCCCTTCTGAGCACACAGAGCTGAAGACCTGGAGGTATGAAATGAGATTGTGGCAAAACCCCTTTAAGTGTTTACCTTATTCTGATGACACAACTCTCCGACAGCATATAATCAAGTCTTGTGGCTAGCCGCTCCTCGCCGCAGATCGCACTCTGATGCCGCGTGTGGGAAGACCATTAATTTTTTGTTATTCCTAAAGTGGTAATTTTCGAATTCTGATTGTCAAAAATCACATGTAGTGTATTGAAGTAACTTAACCACCTTGAAAGTCCTTACAGGAACTGTTTTTTTTCCCAAGGATACAAGAAATGTGTTTCTTGCTTCAAACAATGTTGGGGTTGTTTCTTGTAGCATTGGAAAATGAAAATTGCTATAAGGACATACTAGTTGGTTAAACGTTAATTCGAAACTTATTACATGTGATTCTTGCCAATCAGAATTCCGAAATGAACACTTTTTGGAATCATAAAAAAAAACAATATAAGATATGTCTGGTATCTTACACCAGTGACCAAATGTTTATATCCATATTATATCCTTTTTCTTTTTAATGTTAAAAGACAAGATGCCGGCAATAAAGTTTAATGTTAAGAAAGGAAGTAGCTAGCTTCTCCACCTGGTAAAGATTTTATAGACAACAATATAACCGTTAGCCTGGGCCATACAGTGGGTTGCAAATGTATTCATTCCTCTCAAACTGTGCCTCATTTTTAACCCCTTAAAGGGGTTTTGCCACGATTTAATGTTGACGTGGGATCCTCCAAAATGGGTATTTAATCACTTTTCTAAATATATGTGATTACAAAAAGCGAAGCCTGTGAGAGCTCCAGCACTTCTCAAGCCCCCCTAGTTACCTGACAGCTTGCATTAGACACGACCGAGGAGCGGACAGGCCGCACCTGCGTGAAACACTTCTTATCTGATGACAGGCAAAATGAATGAGCTTCAAGGGGCTGGGGAGAAATGTGCAGTCTATGAGGCTGTGTCTGTTGTGTCTGCACTGTTGCAATGTCATTATTTTAGTTAAGTTTTGAGACGCTCCCTTATTCCTCACTCCTTGCTCACCCCCTTCCTCTCAGCCCTGCAGCTTTCAAGGACGGGGCCGGACATGGGGGAACAGCCCGTAATGGGAGGCCCCACATGACCCGGCGCGCCGTCCGGAGCGTGGTGTGGGGGGGCGGAGCTAGACGCGCGTCGCCCAGCGGAGGGGCCGGCATATAAGACCGAGCCCCGAGCGACGCTCGCATCAGACGCAGGTAGCTGCAGTTTATCAGTCCCACCCTCCCGCCCTGAAAACAAGGGGTGGGAGGGGGTGTTGGTTAATGGATGGAATTTATTGGAGTAAGGTTGATTGGAAGGCGCTCATTGTAGGCGTAGGGGCTGATTGTCGCAGCGGCTGGCGGGTTGGGATCCTTGGGGTCGGTAAAAATTGACGGGGGAGTCTGACTTGGCGAAGGTTGGGGCTCCACAGGGCGGCGTCCTTGGGAGCAGGTGATGGAATGGTGAGCCGCCTGAGGTGGCTTTTGGTGCCCTGAAGCCGGGGGTGACGGCTGGGGGCAAAATGCGGAGAAGAGAGGAGGTTTTTCTCGCTAGACCTGGATGGTTGGATCATCGTTTTGGCTCCAAGGACCTCAGCCCCAAGTTGGTTCTTTAGGGTCGCGGAAGGTGTTGGAAAGTTGTTGGGGAGTATTGGGTTGGAGCAGATGGGCTGGTTGGGATTGATGCTCATTTGCGTGTTGATTATCTGTTATTTATCTGTTATTTATTTGTATTTAATTATGGCTGTGTGGCCAAATTATCCAATGCGGTTTTTCTTTATTTGGGAGGGTGTTGGTGAAAGGGGTGTAGTGGTACAGCAGCAAAAGGGGGGCGTTGCTTGGGGTCATGACCAGCATGTTTTTTACATTTCCCGTGCTGATAAGGGGGTAATAATCGACCCTGGAAATCCCCTTTTAACCTAACACATGAAAAGTTTTAAAACCAGAAATGATGCAGTTGTATGAGGCCTTTTTTTTCAGGCAATTGTTTTTTTTGGGGGAATTTTTTTATTTTAGATATTGAAAATTTTAAAAAAAAAAAATTCTAAGTTTGTTTTGTTTCATTTTTTTTTTTTTACACACACCATTCCCATTTCACACTTAATAAGTTGGTAGATTAATTCTACAGGTTATTATTTTCGTGTGCATCCCAAATTGTGGGGGTTTTGTGTGTGTGTAATATAAGTACAATTATTTTTTATTTAATATTTATTTTCATTATTTTTTTCTACACTTTATGTTTTTACTTTTTTATTAAATCCCATGAAGGGATAAGTGTTTTACTTTTTTTTTTTTTTTTACATTTTGTAAGTATTAGCATTTCATATATGTAATTGTAAGAGGAGCCGGAAAGCTCTGCAATGGTGTATATATTTCCCGGGTTTTGCATGAACATGATAAACGGATGGCAAGCATTTAAAAAGGGGAAAAGAAAGTCCATGGTCTTCCCACTGGTAGGTGCCAGTGACAGGTCACCAAGGTAGGCTTGGTGAGGTGGAGCCTTTTGGGTTTTCTGTTGTCAGCGTGATATGTTTTGGCAATTTGTTTAACAGTAGTATAGTGTTGGAAAAACTTACTCCGGGACGGCTCTTATGGGAGCAGTCAAAGTTTTTGGGGTGGGGACTGCTCCCCGGTTCCCCCACAGTTTGGCTGCCTTATATAAGTCGCTAGTCACGGGACTGGGGGTGGTTTTTCCCCCAAAGGAAAAGATTTTTTTGATGGGAGGTTTCGGATGGAGAGAGGAAAGATCTCCCATACCCCGGGGCGGGGTTTTAGGGATAGTGGGATAACTCCCTTTTTGACTAGCCAGTGCTCAGAGAGCAGGAGTTTATTTCATTTGTTTTTGTTTTACGTTTTTCACCTGTTGCCACTTTTCTTTTTTGCAATTGCCAATAAAATAGGGAGCCCCCTATTTGGAGTAAAAAATCTGTCGAGCTTTTCAAACTGGACTTTTGCTACGCCCCGAGGGGTTTTGCGGTCCTAATACATTACAATCTGTGTCATTACACAGGCGCAGTCAGGGCCACACATTTTCCCTGATGGCTGGCTTGTTACACAGAAAGCCCGGGGGCTACTCAGGCCCCCGGGGCGGGATGGGGGAACCATTCCCAGGTTCTGTCGGCACCGGAGTCCCGATCACCCGACAGAGCAGGGGAAAGGCCTTTGATTACGCTGCAGTGACAAACTGCGGCGATCAAAGGGTTAACGCCCCTGTTTTGACTGCTGCAGCACGGGGCCCCGAAAAACCCGATGTCTGCAGCGAATAAAAAAGATTTCGCTGCAGACGAATGACCTGCCCCCCGACGCAAAGTCGGGGGGGCGTCATTAAGGGGTATCGATATTTTATCTAAAGCAACACAATGTAGAAAATATTTCTGAAGTGTAAAAAAAAATTATACGGTTTTTCCCAACTTTAGAAACCCCTTTAAAGAGTAAAAAGTTACGGGCATATGTTTTTCCAGTGCAGGTCCTGCCAGGGTTTTTCTTTTGGGCAGCGGAATGGCCAAGTTCCTGTCCTTTACCCCGCGGCCTTGCTCGAAACCGCGGATGTACCTGTGTTCCTATGCAGTTTTTGTTCGTTGCGGTATGCTGTCGCCGTTGCATAAGCCATCTTTCCGATTTGGGAGAGGGGGGGGTTACCGCTAATGGGGGGTCCCCTTTTCACCCCCCAGAAGAGTCAACGAACCTCATCCCGCCAGAGGCAGCGGGGGGGTTTTCTTTAAAAAACCCTTTTGTGGGGGGGAGCGTCGGAGCTACCCTTTGCCGTCCGTTCCCTACAGGCCCGGCGATTCTCACTAACTCTTTGCGGCCACAGCCGCACAGAGTCAGTCAGCAGCTGCATGCTCCGTGCAGCTGGCCATACAGGGGGGGAGGGGGGTTTTCCCCTCCTCCCTTTACCATGTATGTACAGCCCCCGGTTGCGCTGTACATACGTTATCGTAGGGGGGGGCATGACGACGGCGTATAAAAACCCCCCTGGTCTGGTTTCCTCGGTCGGTAGCCTCTGCCAGCCAGGAGATGTCAGGAGCTGGACGCTCTGCAGGGAGCCTGGTGAGATAAGTGGCTTTTATTATTTATTTTTATTAGCTATAGGGGCACTACCTGGCTATAGGGCGATCACCGGGTAAAAGGGGGGCATCTCCTGGTGTAAGGGGCATCTCCCTGGCTACAAGGGGGCTTTTTCCCGGTGTAGAGGCTTACCGGGGCTCAAGGGGCTACCGGGGCTGAAAAGGGCTCTCCCTTTGGCTCAATGGGGCACACCGGGCTTTGGGGGGCACTCCCGGGGCTGTAAGGGGCACTCCTGGCTACAAGGGGGCTTCTACCGGGGTACAATGGGGCATCTATGGTACAAGGGGCACCCCCTCAATAAGGGACACTATCTGGTATAAGGGCACTACCTGATACAAGGGGGCATCTACCTGGCTAAAAGGGGGGAATTACCGGCTGAAAGGGGCACTACCTGGCTGAAGGGGCAAAAACCTGGTACAAGGGTTTTCATTGACCTGGATAAAGGGGGCTACTACCTGGCTATAAGGGGTACTACCTAGAAAAAGGGGGGCTTTACCGGCTTAAGGGGCACTATCTGAAAAAGGGGGCTATACCTGTCTATGGGGGGACTCCCCGGCTGGGGGGCATTACCTGGCTTTTTTCCAAGCCGTTTGCATTTTAGGCGGGGGTGGGCTTATCCGAAGGGGCGTGGCGCACCAACAAGATGGACGTGATCGTGCAATTTTTTTGCCGCGGCGCGCTACGCCCCGTCCCTTCGGATCTCCCACTTTCCCACTTTCAAAAGTTGGCAAGTATGCGTTAACGCTCCTGTCGCCACTGCTTACCTACCTGCGGTTTCTGTGCGGCTTTTCCCATGTGGCCCTGCTGCTCTTTCCCTCTTTGGCTGCTGCCCTAATTCCTTTTCCCCTATAAGGGCGGCGGCCGGCCGCACTTGCCTTCCCTTTTTTCCCACGGTGTGCAGCGGGTTGGGCTTCCTCTCCCAAACCCCTCCCCCCTGTGTGGTTATAAGCTGTTTTTCCTACACCCCTGCCTGATCCTTGTTGGGTTGTGCTGTTTGGTGTTTGTGTTGTCTTTTTCCCCTTTTTTGTTGTGGTTGGTGTGAATATCTTGTTTGTGTCCTTGTGGTTCCCCTATGTTGTTGGTTACTCTCCTGCTAGTTTTCCCTTCTCTGCGGTTCTTGTCTGTGAGCTTCCCTTTCCATGTTTTTTGCCTTGGTTCCTTTCCAAGTCCCCAGCTTAAGTCTCGGTTTTTTGGTTCGGTGTTCTTGGGGTTGTGTTGTTGATTTTGGGTTTTTGTTTATGTTTTTTAGTGGGCTGGTGGTGCTTTGTTGGTTAGTCTCCATGGGTTTCCATGTGTCTATCACATCCAAAAAAACATTTTTGAAAAAAAAATGAACATAGGGGCAAAAAATGTTGCGGGTGAGATACATACATATTCCAATATCATGGCCCTTAAAAACTGAACACTATCAAAGGGGGAAAAGGGAATTTTTAAAAAAAAAATTTTTGCTACTAGGATATATGAAAAATTTTTTTTAGGTTCTTAGTTCACATTTTTTATCAAAAAAATGCTTAAGCCACCTCCAAACTTCAACGGGATCTCAAGGGGGTGGTCCCACACTTTGTTACCTTCGTTTGGGTCCCCATTCAGACCTCCCCTAATCCCGGGGAAAAGAAGGAACCAGCTTACAAGTTACCGCACTGATTTAAAAGCCCTGTAAGGGGGGGTGAAGTGCAAAAAAAACCAGTGTTTCCCTATGTTCATTTTCTTTAAAAATGTTTTTTGGGTGCTAACCCTAATTGTTTTGGTTTTAGTTTTGGGGGAGTGGCTGCCTCCATTTTGGTTTCTTGCACTCCACCCACCTTGACTTGCTTTTTTTTCAGTCAGTGTAACTTGTAAAAATGGGTTTTTTCTTCCCCGGATTATGGGGGTCTGAATAGGAACCAAAAAAGAGGTAACATTTGTGTAGGAATCAATGTGTAGGACCCCCTGCCTTTAGTCCCGTTGAAGTTTAGAGGGGGCTTAAGCAGTTTTGATAAAAAAGTGAATAGAATCTCAAAAAATTTTCATTATCCCAGATAGCGAAATGCTTTTTTAAAATTCCTATGTCCCCCTTTATAGTCTCGTTTTTAGTGGCCATGTTATTTGGGAAAATGTAGGTTTCCCGTTTCTGTCTGTCTTTGTCGCGATCTTCCTTGCCATGTTCCGTGCCTTGTTCTTTTCCCTGTTTATGCCTTTTTCCAGCCCGTGTCCTCTTTAGCCTCTGTCATGTTCTTGGGTTGGTTCTGCTTTTTATATGTTTGTCCTTCCTTCCATTTTAAACCTTTCTGTTTGGCTTGTTTATCCTGTCTTTTTCGTTCTGTACCTGCAGATTTCTACTCCCGTCTGCTATATTTTTGTCCCTAATCCCCTTTTTGGGGCCCTTAGCAATTTTGGGACTTTGGCCCGTTGGTCAGCTGCCACTGCTGGGGAAATCTCTGAGGTAGCACCCGGTGGTGTTTGGGAAAGCCATCCTTACCATCTAAGGGTCTGGAAATACTCGATGGTCGGTTAGTTACGTCCCCCTCAGAGCAAAGCCTTTGGGAGTGTTCCCCAGTGGTTCCCTACCCGCTTTCCCGTTACAAGGGCCCCTGTACTCTGAACCCCAAATAAAATCCCGTGTGACAAATTTTCCCTTAGGAGCCACTAATTAGTAAATAGAGTACATCTGTAGTAAATTTTTTCTTTTATAACTAAAGGTGTTTTTTGAAGGGTTCAGAGGTTGTTAGGTATGTTCACAGGTTTTTTTTGGGGACGTATTTCACCCGTAGTTTTGCGCCGACTGGTGAAATCGGGGCGGATACGTCCCCGCATTACGGTAACCACATTTTCTAGAGAACTATGGATTATTTCCTCTCCCCCCTCAACAATTCGGCGATGGAGATAAGTGACATGTCAATGAATGGGGGAACCCTAAACCCGGCTAATCATGGGGGCAACCCTACCTGGTACCTATTTAAATTAAAGGGGGGGTGCTGTTTTCCTCCTCTATGGGGGCCTATGTAACTAATACCTGATGGGGGGGCATATATCCCCACCTTGTGGGGCCATTATACTTATCTGTCTACTGAGGGGGGGGGTTAAAACCCACTGAGGGGCTACTAAATTGGGCATTATTTAAACCCCTTACTACTAATAAATTGAAAAAATTTCTGAGGGGGCCTTTTTTCCCTAAAATTCTGAGATTTCCTATATATCTACCTACTTTGGGAGGTCTATTTTTACTTCCCTGCCTACTAAAGGGAGGGGGGGGGGCCCTTGACTATCTACCAAAGGGGGGGCCCCTTTTACATCCCACTTACCCTTGATTTTTTTCATTCCTAATTTTTAGGGCAAACATATGCTGTTGGGGTACCAATTACTGTTTGGGAACCCCAAAGGGGGGGTTTTACTATTACTTTTTGGGCTTATAGATGGGGGGATTTTGGTATAGGGGTTGGAATTAAATTTAAAAACTGCTGCCAAAGGAGGAGCCCTAAATTGAAATTTGTGTTAAATTCTATGGGGACGAGTAGTGGCCGGGGGAAAAAGACATTGAAATTCTGTCCCGGCCAGAAAAAAAAAAAGGAAGAAAAAATTCTCAGAAAAGAAAACGATCACAGAGAGGACTAGTGTTGGGGCGATTACTTTGGGCTATCGACATCGGGCCGGGATAGCGATAGTGGGCCCCACCATCGAAAAGGGTTTTTTTCGATAGCCCGATCATCTCCGAGGGCCCAAATTTAAAGTCTAGGGGAGAGCAAAAAACACCTTTTTTCTTACACCCAAAGGGGGCGGGGAAAAAGCGGGAAAATTTAACAGCCAAACATAAAATTTGGAAATACGTGCTACATTTGGGCAAACACTTAGGCTAAAAAAGCCACAAAAAAAAAGTCACAGACATTCACTACCCTTTTGTTTTTTTACCAAAACCTGCCCTTTAAAACCTTTCATCCCCCCAAAAAAATTTTAAAAAGTGCCAAAAGGGCTATTATTTGAACCATCATTTTAATAAAATTTGACATTGAATACCCCGTTTTGGAACCAGAATGCCCCCTTAAACCTGTCTCCCCAAAACAGATAAAAAGTCCCGGAAAAAGGAGTTTTTCAACCACCATTTTATTTTGAACGGGGAACCATTTGATTTATCCCGTCCTGGCCACAGCATGCCCCGGGGCCGGGAGTTCCCAGGGGGTGCGGTGAGAGCCAGGCTGGCGTCCGTCATCTTTAAACAGCAGGTTAAAATCCCCTTGATGACGCAGCAACAAAAAACTGTGGGCTGAAGCAGAGTGGGGAAAGCGGAAGTGTGAAAACCCATTTTTCCCTTTTGTACACAGTCAATCCCGGGGTGGTACGCTTCCCCCTTCCTTTATGAGTGGCCCAAATTTGAGCTTCATTTGGGGAAAATACTGGTGGGTTTAACCCCCACCTGTTACACCCGGTCCCCTTTTTCTTGCATTCTTTTTTCATTTTACCAACGTGCTGGAGGAAATGGTCTCTGTACTTTGTTCTTGCCCGTGTCCATACTCCATGCCTCTGAAAACCAATCTGGTCAATTTTTTCCGTACCCCCCCTTGTACAATTCAGGGGAAATTTTTTTAAAACAGCTATTTTGTACATGCAATTTGTTTCTTTTTTTTTTAATTTATATTAAATGGGTTTTTCTAAATTACGGGGATTGATACTATGTTAAAGATTTTTGAAAAAACCAATTTTCATTTTGCAATTTTTCCTTTAAACCATTTGTTCTCCCTATTCCTGTTTCTGACAAACCATCCCCCGGGAGCCACCCCTTGACAATTGGGGAAAAAAACAAAGGTTGTTAGAAAAAACTTTTTTAAATAATAGGACCTGTATATAGCGATGTCACAGAAAAATCCCCCCAAAAAAATTTCAAAGAAAGCCCTTGAGCCACTTTGGACAATTGGGGAAGAAAAAATGTCTTTTTAGAAAAATTTTTTTTAAAAATAGGACCTGTATTATAGCCCCATGTCACAGCAAAAGGGCCCCCAAAAAATTTAAAAAACAGACCCATAACCCCATTTTTGACAATTGTGAAGAAAAAAATGTTATTGAAACAACTTTTTTTTTAGAATGGGAAACCTGTATATTGCTGTTTTTAAAAGGGCACATCCCCAAAAAAAATTAAAAAAATTAACTTCTCAGCCATTTGTTAAAAATTGTGGGGGAAAAATTGCCATTTAAAAAGGCCACTTTTCTTTTCCAAAGGACCATTTTTATTGCTGAAATCTCACAGCAACATGCCCCAAAAAATTAAAAATATGACTTCTCAGCCCTTTTTTAAAAATTGTGGGGCAAAATGCCCAAAAAAACCATTGACAACCCAAAAAAAAAAAAAAATTTAAAGATGAATGAGAAAAAGGAATATGGTTTTTTCATGATCCCCTTGGTGTTTTTTACAGCCCCTCACAGAAAAACCCAGAAAAATGAACTTTTGGGAAAAATGGAAAAAAATTTGCAGTAAAAAAATGATCATTTTAAAAAAAATTTTTTTTAAAAGGGGGCCCAAATTTCTGTTTGGAGGGGAATGTGAAGTAAAACCAGCAACTAATGGGTGACTCGGCAATTGGGCCAAAACATCATCAGGGGATCCATCCTATTCATCTTGATGAAAGAAAAAACGACCCACATTATCTGTGGAAACCCGGGATGCGTTTGTCTTTTAATGACTCCCCCCGGTGTGTGAAGGCCCCGCTCAGTTGACGCCGGCTGCGGGGCAAAAACCACCCTCTATGGCTTTTGACGACCAGCTGGGGCCAAATTCGCCCTTTTTTTGGATACCCAGAATTTTTATTGGGTCCGGAACACATCCAAAAACATCTGGGGGTTGATACGCAGTAGTCGTGCACCATGATCTTAAGCTGATCTCTGTGTGTTTTATGTGTGCCCCCGCAAATTTCATGCTTGGTGGGTTTGGGAAAAAAAGTTGCCAGAGGTACCCATTAGGCTTCTGCCCCCCTTTTCCTCTGCTGCCGCTACGGCTACTTTGGGACTTTACTGCTGTCACGTCGTGCCGTTGTTCACCGGACATTTGGGAAAAAGTGAAGCGACGCAACAGGGTGTCTCCCGTTGACAATAGCAAAGGGCTCCATTTTCCCGCATTTTTCTCTCTATTTTGGGGGGGTGGGGGAAAGGGAAAATTCTTGGGGTTTTGTTTTGTAAAGGGGGTCCCCGGAGGGTGGCCACCCCAGTAAAAAAGTTTTTCATTTTGATGGCCTTTAAAGCGAGGATCAGGGTTTGGGGGAAATGGAGCATCCAAGCACTCATGTGGAGATTTGGGGCCTTTATTTCCCAAAACCTCTGGGGGGGAGGGGGCCCAGCAAATGATTTTTCCTTTATCTTTTCCCCCTCCCCCTCAAATTTCCGGGGCAACCTCTTTCCCAAAGGCCAGGGGCTCGGGGGAACATCGGGTTTTCTAGGAAAACCCCCTCCTCCTTCCCCCCTCCCCTTCCCCCGCTGCCCCCGGCACAAACTTCAACACAGCCCTAACCCTTTCCTGAGATGACAACCCGGGGAGCTGATGGCCCACCCCTTTCACTACCCCGGACCCCCAAACCCCTGCCTAAAGAAGACCGATTGAAATTGTGAAATGTCGGGGGCCCTTTTGGATTTGACGGAAGAAAGGCTCCGGGCTTTCATTGTTTTCCCCTCCTCCCCCGCCCCTGGCGGGACCTGTTTTTTTCAAGTGGGCCAAACCATGTTCCAGAAAATAAGTCACCACAATGCCATGCTGACCAAAGGGGATTGTCCGCACTGGGCCATTTTTGGTTTGGGTTCTTCCCAAAAATGGGAAGGATGGTTTCAGAGCCTTTTAACCCGCCTCCACTCTCGGTGGGGGTTTAAAACCCCCAGGTCCCTACCCCTGTTGTCAGGCCCCTGTGTTTACTTCGTATGCGTAAAAGGCATTGCGCTGCGCCAAATCGGGACATGTGGAGGTTGGGAAATTTAAATGTGTTGCAAAGTCAACAAAGGGGGTTGAGGGGGGGGCCCGGGTGGGGCGCAACGCAGCCAGGGGGACGAAGCAGGGTGCGGGAAGGCGGAAAATGTGAGCCCCAAAACCCTTTGAGCCTTCTTAACAGGGAAATCCAGGGCCCGGGAGCTCTTAAAAATTTTTGGACGGGCAAGGGGTTTATGACATTTTGCCAGGCAAGGGGGGGTGCTCCAAACCCACCCATCTTAAGGGCGGGGCCCGCAGATTTCCCCGTTATGCACACCACCTTTCCCGGCACAAAGGTTCTTGGGCACCCCGCCAGCGCTTGGTTTTCGTTTCGGAGAGCTTCCCCAACTCCTGACCTGTGTGTGGACGGTCTCCAAGGAAAATTTAAATTTTCAACACGGCCTGGTGTCTCTGGGCACGTGTTGCCACCTGAGGACCGTGGGGGGAAGAGCCCTGCACCATCCCTGGGGTTTTGAAGCGCGTGCGCCGAGCCTGAGAGCCACCGTCCCCCCCAGAGACATCCACCCAGCTCACCCATGTGAGCTGTACAGAGATATAGCGGCCTTGGCCGTGCTTACTAGTCCATGTGTCAGTGGTGAGATGGACTTTTCCGGCCACAGATGCAGACAACGCGCTTGAAATTTTAGATACATTACGTAGAAATCCAAAAGAAGCATTTATGCTATCTATCATACATGAAAAAACTTTGAGATTCTCGGTTCACATATTTTGATCAAAAGATGTTTAAGCTGCCCACAACTTTAAAACGTGATCTCAAATAGGGCAGTCCTATGCTACTCTTTTACCTCTCAATAGAGCCTCCAGGCTTCTCACTGGGTTCAACAGACCCCCTTTTAAATCCAGAGAGAAAAAAATAAAATACACCCTCCTGCAGGCTGCACTTCTTATGACACCCTTTGTGAGAGTGGGGCGGGTGCAGAAAGCCAAAATGGAGGCACCCTTTCCTCGCCCGGGCAGGTGGTGTGCGGTGTACATGTTTTATATATATTGTGCCACAACCCTGTCAGTGGTACCCGGTTTGCATACGTTTTTTCAGAAATGTTTTTTGTGCAGAACCATACGTTATATTTGGTGTATATTGATTTTAACTATATGGGGAGGAAAGGGGGGCCTCCATTTTGGGCTTTTCTGCACCCGCCCACTCTCACAGGCTGTCATAAGAAGGTAGGGTGTTTTTTTTTTTTTTTCTCCCCTGGATAAAGGAGGTCCCGTTGACCCAGTGAGAAGCCTGGAGGCTCTATTGAGAGGTAAAAGATAGCAAGGACTGCCCTATTTGAGATCACGTTTAAAGTCGTGGGCAGCTTAAACATCTTTTGATCAAAATATGTGAAAAGAAAAATCTCAAAGTTTTTTCATGAAATTTTAGATGACACGTGGCTGGCCAGGGCAGGGACGGCTTTTCTGGCAAAGAAATGCCTGCTCGGCATCTGGTATTGGGGGCAGGCAAGGACCATGACGTGGTGGAACCCATCTGTGTCCACCAGACGGAAAGGCAACATTTCCAAGGCCAAAAGCCTGGCAATGCCGACATTCAGGCTTTTGGCTTTGGGATGGTTTGGGTTAAAGTGTTTCTTCTGCTCCCAAACCTGGAAGACAGAAGGCTGGCTGCTAGACTGGCCACTGTACAGCATGCAGGTCGTCAAACTGGCGGAAGGAGAAGGGGTAGGATGGGTCTCTGGTGGTGCTGGTGGTACTCGGGCGACGGTGGAGGCTGAAGCGGAGGCTGATCCCTGATCATGACTCTGAGAGACATGGGCAGCTGAGGAACGCATGGTGGTGGCAGAGGAGGAGGAGGCGGAGACAGAGGGTGTGACAGTGGTTGGAGGCCCGGCGTCGGTCTGGCCTTTTTTGGCCAAGTGTTCCCTCCATTTCAACTCATGCATTCGCTGCATGTGACTAGACATGTTGGTGGTGGTTAACCACTTAAGGTTCTTGCCTCTACTTATGCGTTTACGGCAAAGGCGGCATATGACATTGCTGGGTGAATCAGAGGCTTGCTCAAAGAAGGCCCAGGCTTGAGAGGTCCTGGACCTTTTTGACGGCGATAAGCGAGGAGCGGGGTTTGCGCTGACCGTGGCTGGCGGAATCATATCAGCGGACTTCTGCGACCGCCCTCTCCCTTTTTGAGGCGGAACCCGTACTGACACTACCCCTCTTCCTCCTCGTCCACTGATGAAGCGCTCGCAAGCAAATTCTGCGGAAAAGACCACGATGGATCCGCAATGTCGTTATCATCATCATCATCAACACAGGTGACTTGGTCGTCCTGACTTTCTGCATCCAGGAGCTGCGGGCTACAAGCAAGGGGCACTGCAAGGCGTTGCCGACCGCCCGTGATTTTTGCCGATTGACCGGCTTCCTTATCCTCCTCTGATGGCATCAGTAACTGGCGTCAGAGCAGACTAAATCATCCTCTTGATCTTTTAACATGCCTTCTGACCCCAACCGCATTTTGTCATCAAAGAGGTCTTCAGACAATGGATTATCCACAGTGATGGGTACACGAGTTGACATTTGGGCTGCTTCATGTTGGACGGATGCTGATGATGCTGATGACGACATTTGTGGCCGTGACTGCGAGGACGAGGAGGTAAGACTGCTGGATGCAGGTTGCATTAACCACTGAAGGACAGATTGGCGACGCTGTTCGTTACTGAGATTCACAGGGCCCTGACCCAGCGATGACAGGCCTGACGGTCCTGCAACTGACGATCCGCTGGCATGCGTGTTGTCGCCAGCACTGGAAGGAGCACCTTCTCTCGTACCTCTACCTCCATGTGCTACCCCCTCTTTGCTCGCTTACCACCTGAATTCGCTCCATGTTCAGAAATATAAAAATTTGAGAAGGTATGGAATAGTTTTGGAAAGTCTCTTATTAAAAGACGGCAAATCACAGCTATTCTCAAATCCCTCTAATCAAAACAAAATTGCTGGATTCAAATTTAACTGCAAGGTGTCTATCAACAAATCTGGACTGGGCAAAAGTGCAAAAAAACACGTATCTGTTATGTTTTCGTATAATACACGGTATTTTTGCACCTTTCATTTCACCTGTGGTGACTATAAAATTGCTGTTTTCAGATTTAAGTGCAAGGTGGATATATGAACAAAGGTGGAATGGTAAAATTGAAAATGAACACCTATCTGAAATGTATACTGATAATAAAAGTGGAGTTTTGCAGCTAACAAAGAGACCTGCAGTTACTAGAAATGATGTTTATCCAATATAAGTTCAGGCTGCCCAATATCCAGGAAATATTTCAATAGCAAACTGTTAATAATAAAGCTATTGCAGTGCAATGTCTACATTAAGTCTTGGTGAACTTTATCCAGTATTCTTTATAGAGCTTGTCTGTGTTTGGGGGCGCCCCCCCCCCCCCCCCGCCCCGCTCCCCCCGTGACTTTACAGCGGTAGATGCCTACATAAAATCTTCCAATCTCTAATCTAACTAAATTGGAAGGATCACAGCTAATAGTAGAGGTTTCTCTGTGCAGAAATAGACTAATTTCGCTGAGCTGTTTGGCAACAGGCAGAGCGCACGTCCTTCTGCTCTGAGACGCTGAGAGACACTGAGGCTGAACAGGAAACGCTGTTCTATGTAAAATGAGGTCATGTGATTTTTCCAGCCAATCGCAACCATACACATCCCAGTCATGACGTCGCACACACATCTCACCCTGCTCTATTCTGTAATCTGATTTGCTGGCCGCCAAAATTACAGGAAGCGCCAAAAATGGCGCGATCTTAAAGATGATGCACAGATTTTAACCTTAATTATCGCATGATCTGAAAATTTCGATAACCATAAAAACCTTGCCGATTTCAACTTTGTCGATAATAATCGCTCAACACTAGAGAGGACGTCATGGAGGTTTTGGGCCAGATTCAGAAGGAAAGGAGAAGAGAAGAGAACAACTCCCACCAGAGATGACGTCTCCTGTGAGTCCCTGCTGTCAGGGGTAATTTTACTTCTGTGATGGATCAGTGCTGTATTCATGTGATGTGACCTGACTACTGGGGATGTGATTGGTGGGGTTGTAGGTTATGTTGGTGCTTATGTAGTGTCAGTTTGGGCTTATCCCTGATTGTAAAGCAAGTGCACACCTGACTCTGTGATGAGGGGTTTCTCTGCACCATTTTTTCTTTCTTGCTTGTGTTTAGGCTGCTTTCACATGGAGTGTTTTTTTTGTGCGTTTTTGATGCATTTTTTTTGCAGAGGTGTACAGCATTAACTGTTGCGCTTTCTGCACATAAAACGCATCCAAAAACTCATCAAAATTGCACCAAAAAAGCTTTGTGTGAAAGCACCCTTAGAGTGTTATTTTAGAAAGTGGCGAGGTGCGAGAACAAGGGAAATTTTGTAAGCGGATATTGTATGTGGGCTGCTGGGGGCTCTGTGCCAGGGCTGATTTTTATTCCTAGTCCGGCCCTGATGGTCATCCAAATAAATTGACAACTCGGACAAGTAGAGCACTAATTAGAGAAACAGCCAAGAGGTCCCGGGTCACTCAGGTGGGAAAATGTGACTCAAGAGTGAAAGTCATGTCACTCAAATTGCATGACGTTGGCATCATGTGCTTTCCATCAGGTAACCTTCATGTATCAAACATAGCATGGCATTCACTACGGTCTAAGCACAGTGATTTTTTTATGAGAACAATAACATTTTTAGTGTAAGATTTGGCAGCTGTGGCCGTATGACCCTGGACAGCAGAAACACTATAAGACCATTGTATATCTTCAATTATAGTGTAGTAAATCTCAACACTGCAGGAAAAATACTGCTTCAATGAAAAACATACAATGGAAACTTCACAGGACACAACATGGAGGAAGTGTGGATTATAACCCTCATCCTTTGCTGTTTTTGAGGTACCATCTGGAGCCTGAAGCTGACGGAGTAACTATTGAGATCTTCCTCCTGCTGACCTGTTCATCTGTAAATCATGACCTTCATGGCTTCCTGTGGAGACAATGACTAGGCTATGCTTTTATCATGTGTATACATGTGGATCCATGCTGCTGCCTCTTCAGGTCGGTATTACATTCATGTGGGCACATAAATGTTAATGCAGGCCACATGTTCTACTAAGCACGACTGGGAGTGATGAGACACGCAATGGGTCAGTCGTGTTTGTACCCTTTTTATTTAAGAAGTAGTTGGAACAATCTCCAAAGAGCAAAGAAGCTTAACATTTCCCATTACACAGCTGATATGGTCCAGGGAAGTTTCACACGGCTTTAGGCTTAGTTCATATAGTGTTATGCCGACTATCGGTGATATCTGTTTGGATACCATAAAAAAGGTATCCTGTCGAATACCAAGATGGACCCAAAGATAGCCATAGGGTAAATGTAGGGTTGCTTGGACTTCGTTTGCTCTATTTGCTAAACATACATGCTTTCTGTGGAGGACACAAAATCATGGTCTACCATATGTTTCCATCCCACACACGATAGCAACAATTTGACCAAATTGGGGACTGTATGAAGTGGAGAAAGTACAGGCAGTCCCCAGGTTACGAATGGGATAGGGACTGTAGGTATGTAAGTCAGAACACGTAGATTTATTAAATGTAATTCCAGCACAAAAGTTTTTTTTTTTCTTTTTGGACAGTGCAGGGAAGGGTTTTTACATTTGTTTTGCTGTCTGTGTCCTTGTTAAGAAGATTTCACCTCATTTTCACCTCATGTGCTGCTGTGGCATGCTGGCACTTGTTGTTCCACAGCTACTATCTGCTGTGGAACATGGAACTACAAGAGTCAGCATGTCTCTGCTTGTCAGACTGTTGTGAGTCGGGGACTGCCTGTAATGATGTTTGGTGCTCTACATCGATTCTTGTGCTTAAAGAGTAAATCCTTCCTGTCTATGCGGGCTGCCTTCCATACAGTTGCGTCCTTATGTTTGCGAATTCTTCATCTATCACAAATGTCTTTCTCATAAAAGGATCAGTACAGTTCTGTTTAATGCATTTTGACTCCCCTCTAAGAATGTTATTAAAGGGGTTTTGCCAAGAAGTGAGTTCCTCACAGGCTGATACTCCCCTCTTGAGGCTTGAAAAAGGGGCGTTGTGTTTCTGTGTTTAAAAAAAACAAGTACCTCCTCTGTGATGTCATCACTCCACCTCCCATGCACGTTCCTGATACTCAGTCTCTGTAGTTGAGCAAACATTGTTTTGCTAATCCACAGAGGAGAACTGTATTGTGCACAAGCTATATGCATTTTATTTCTCCCTCTTATTTGCTCAGGAGAGAAGATAAGCTCAGCAGGCAGCCTTCTTTCATTCCTTCACTAATGGCTGCAGGGGGAGAAGGAGTGGGTATGAGCAGGGAGCGTCTGCATGTTTACTCAGATAATTACATTACAACCAGTGGATTCTCTATACAAAAGACACAGAATCTTTCTCCCCAGTCCCTTCAAAGCTCGTTCATGTTCCCTGCCATCAGATAAGAAGTGCAAACAACGCAAGCGCGGCCAGATCAGCTCCTGGTCGTGTCTAATGTAAACTGTCAGGAAACCAAGGGCATGTAAGGAAGGCTGTAGCTCTCACAGGCTTCACTTTTTTTTAATGACATATATTTAGAAAAGTGATTAAATACCCATTTTGGAGGACCCCACGTCAACATTAGATCGTGGCAAAACCCCTTTAATAACGTCTTGGGGACGACATGAATTCGCAAGTAAGATTGAATTGCGGACTATACTCTTTCTGAAAGGAGTAACCCCCACTTTTTTTCCTTCCATTCCTATTAATGTAACATCCAAGAAATCAAGAGATTGTTTTATCCAAATTGAATGTGAATTTTAAATTCATGTTGCTGCAACCAATATAATTCACAAATTACTCCACGGACGCATAATCCCCTCCCCACCCCAGGAGCAGGGTGTCTATATAATGACCATACCACCTGATGTGGGGAGAGTAAGGTTTGTCCTCTCCAAACAAAAATTTCTCCTCCCATAGCGACAGGTAGATGTTCGCCAAGTCGGAAGAGAATCGCGCGCCCGCCGAGGCGCCGCATTTCTGGAGGAAAAAAAAATTGGTTGTCAAAAAGAAAATTGTGGCTAAGTAAATATTCGGTTGCCTCCAAGATAAAAATCTGTTTTTCTGTGGAATATCCACTAAATCTTCTGAGATGTGATGCAAGGGCAGAGAGAGCCTGGTGATATGGGGTGCAGGGATATGATCCTACTGCATCACAGGACAACCACGCACCCCCCGTCGGCCTACCAAATTTCTCCATGACCGTGACTAGATGTTTGGTGCCCAGAAGGTTCCAAACAGAATCTCCGACACAAATTGTCAGGACTGTCTGGCAGTTAGACTGTCTTGGTTGCCCATAGCAACTGATCAGAGCTCATAGCAACCAGTCAGAGCTCAAAGCAATCCGAGCCCATAGCAACCAATCCGAGCCCATAGCAACCAATCAAAACTCATAGCAACCAATCAGAGCTCAGTTTTCATTTTTCCAGAGAAGTAAAAGAAATGAACGCTGAACTCTGATTGGTCGCTATGGGCTCTGATTGGTTGCTCTGTGCTCTGGTTGCTATGAGCTCTGACTGGTTGCTATGCGCTCTGATTGCTATGAGCTCTGATTGGTTATTATGGGCCACATACACAGGTTTACAAACAACGGGTCATCATATGGTTGCCTCTGGATATTTACCACCAAGGATGTGTCTCTTCATGTCCAGTGTCTGATGGGGCATGCAGAAAAAAAGAAATCCCATTTTAGGGTGCTCTCACACAGTGCCTTTTTGGTGTTTTTTTTTTTTTTTTCCGCCTAAACGCACAGCATTAGCTGCTGTTAATTTCTGTAAAAAATAAAGTGCACTGTGTGAAAGCACCCTCATAATATTATATGATGATCTTACCATAGATAACATATCAGAGACTACCAGCCGAAACAACCACAGATCTAATGGTCAATGATGTGTCCAATTAACCCCTTAACGACCGCCCACCGTCTTTTGACGTCGGCTGGTGCGGGTCATTCATCTGCAGCGACGTCTTTTGGCGTCGCTGCAGACTTAGGGGTTTGCGGCGCCCGGCGATGCAACTGCGCTGGGATCGGGCGCTGCGCTTTCAAGTTTAAAAAAAGATATACGTCACAGTATACTTTTTTTTTACAATGTATGTCAATGGAAAACGGATCCTAGTGTTTGTGCCCATGTTGTAAACGTATACGTTTTTATCTGTCATAAAATATATTAACAAAGCTACCCAATCAAATTGCAGGAAAAACAGGTGACAGCCAATAGAAAAGTTACCCTGTTTCCCCGAAAAATAAGACCTAGTGCATTTTTTTTTATGCAAGGTAATAAAAAAAATAGAAAAAAAAAGTGGATGTCAAACGTCTGCTCCAAACAGTGCACGTTTGGCATACCTTTACTGTATATGTTATGCAATGTGCGCTGAGCCTTAAAGGGGTTGTCTCACTACATTCATTTATCTCACCTCCGTCCTGTTTTCTTGGTTTCATTGTGAATTCAGGGGTGTGTTTACTGGCTTCCACTAGGCTGTAGTAGAAGCCAGGTCTGTAGGTATAGTAAACAGTGCCGGCAGCCTATCATGAGAGACTGAACAGGTGTGTAGCTATAGCAACCAGCACTGGCAGCCTATCATGATAGATAGAACAGATCTGTAGCTATAGCAACCAGCACTGGCAGCCTATCATGAGAGATCAAACAGGACTGTAGCTATAGCAACCAGTGCTAGCAGCCTATCATGAGAGACTGAACAGGTCTGTAGCTATAGCAACCAGTGCCAGCAGCACATCATGAGAGACTGAACAGGTCTGTAGCTATAGCAACCAGTGCCGGCAGCCTATCAGGAGAGATGGAACAGGTCTGTAGCTATAGCAATCAGCGCTGTCAGCCTATCAGGAGAGATGGAACAGGTCTGTAGCTATAGTGACCTGAGGAGCTGATGCAGCCCATACAAGAGGGGATATCTAGGAATAGGTAGGACACTGTTAATGGACACATATTGTAAAGTGACTTGTTTTTGCAAGATCTTTAACATACAAAGCAGCAATCCTTGTAGTGAGACAACCACTTTAAGGTTGGAAACAGTTATTTCTCTGGTATGTCTGTCATGTCTACAGCAGCGGACTCATGAATAAATCCGCCCCCAGGTTACCATAAAAACCTGTTGCATATCTGTCTTTCTTTACTCAAAGTAAGACATCAAGTCTTTGCTCCCTTGAAACTCATTGCCTGAGGCACAATGAGAAGGTCCCTGCAGAGTAGAGAGAGGGTGGATCAGACATCTGACACTACAGGAAGTAGTCACTGCTGCAGCTGGAGGCTTGTTTCCTTGCTACAGTGAGTGCGTAGAAGTCCCAACCAGACTTTTACTAATAAACTGCTATTATACTACACCAGGCGATATAATACCAGCTGCACATTGCTTTAATCATGTCACTCTGCACTGCACGTGTGATACTCATTCAGCTCTGCTACACCCAGGATCTGCTGACATTGTGTCCTTTCTTTGCAGGTCATAATCCTGGGCACAGATCACTAGCAGCAGCAGCAGCAGCAATGGCTCTTAGTCGGTGCTCCCTACAGCTTCTGAGGAGCAGACCCGGATCTCTGTGCAGGTTCTTCTCACTATCCGCCTCTGTGGGCAACCAGGCCGTGACCGCTCTGTACACCCAGGAGCACAGTGCAATCAGGGAGTCCCTGCGAAAGGTACAAGGTTATAGGAGTGTGTTCACACGGGTCAGAATTGCATCAGAAGTTTAACCAGCAAATTTGCAGGGAAGTGTGCAAGAAAAACTGCACCAAATTCTGCAAATTTTGGTGCACGTTTTCTGTTGCAGTTTGCACAAAGGCCACGTTCACGTCTTATTTTTTTGCAGAGAAATAAGCACTTATTTCACTGGAGAGACGTTTTTTTTCGTCCGTTTTTCATGCATTTTTTGTGTCTTTTTAGTGCTAATGTTTGCTTATTTTCATGTGTTTTTCTCAGTACAGAGACCTTCATTGTTATTCGCACTTTTTTTCGGCTCACTGATAATGGTTCTGCAGTGCGGTGTGGAACGTGGCGAAAAAAAAAAGTGAATTTTGTACGTCAAAAAGCATGCAAGACAACGCACTGTGAACCACCCGGCCAGTAGGTTATCAGCAGCAAAATTTGCAACGGTGCGTTGTTCGAGGATTTTATAGTGGGTTTTGGAGTAGATCAGCAAACAAAATCCACAAATTATGAGTAGATATTGACTTGAAGCAGATCGCAGAAAACGTTCACAAAGAGTGGGTGACATTTATCCGCTTGCCTGCAGCATTTCTGTATTGTGTGAACATACCCTTAGGCTGGGATCACTCAGTTTGTTTTTATGTGTATTTTACAGAGGCATTAAGCAGCCAAAACTAGGAACTGAGCCAGCACAGAGAAAAAGTGTAATGAAAGACTTGTACCTCTTCTTCAGATTGCTGTTACAAGGCAGACCAGTACACAGGATTGCTGCTGTGTACTGGTCACCATGGTGACTGTCAATCACCATGCCCACAATGCATTGTGGGCATGGTAACGTCACAGACGACCCGGGAAGTGACTTTCACTTCCCGGGGCCGTCTGGTAGGCGATGGCGGCAGTGCGCCGGGAGCAGGCAGCAGGAGCTCACTCTTCCTGCCTGCGACTTAATTGATCGTCGGAGCTAAGGGATTAAACACCCGCGGCCGGAGTGAGCTGAATGATGCGGCATGGTCCGCTGGTCCCATGTCACGATCGTGTGGGGCTCTTGTGTGTTTTGGACACAATACTGGTTTTGGCTTAGCAATACTATTGCAAAATACAAGCCAAAAAACACCTGTGAACTAATCAGAGTAACACCGATGTATATGAACCAGAATGTGTCTGGGATAGTTTGGCTTTGTTACAAATTTTTTGTTGTAGTTAATTTTTCTGGTAATAGAGTATACACTGATCAGAAATAATATTTAAACCCCTTTAGGGTATGTTCACACGGCGTGTTGACTCCATGTGAACATACGTTATTAGTTGCGTGTTTGGTTCCGTCTATTGCACCCTAAAAGGACCCAAACACGCATCTAACAAATAGCAGTGTGTTTTACATTGCTTGCATCGGCGTTCAGATGAATGGTCGCCGATGGGTGTTCGGTGAGACTGATGGATGATGTATCACCTTTAAATGGGGTGTCCAGCAAATAAAACTTTGCGTTTAATGGGACTGGGGTTGGTTAAAATTAGAAAAAATTGTCATGTCAATTCTTGATCTGAAAGACGCAGCAGGAGCCCTATTTAAACCAGTGGCGTAGCTACAAGGGTCGCAGTGGTCGCAATTGCGACTGGGCCTCTGAGCCAGGGGGGCCCACGAGCCCCCCTCACCACACAGCTGCGATCACTAGGTCGTACAGACCAAGAGGTCGCAGCTGTAAGACCTACAGTAGCAGCAGCCAGCTCTTGCTGTGGACGGAGGCTGCGGTCTTCAGAGGAAGTGGGTGGTCCGTCTCCTCAAGGATCCCGGGCGGAACAGAAGTAAAGTCACAGAGCAGCCCTAGCACTGCTCTTCTCCAACTCCCAGCCAGCAGCTCTCACATACCGTGTGCCACCCTCATCTCCCTCAGAGCACAGTGAGTAAATACTCACCAACAAGAGCACTCTTTATATATTATACATACAGTGTGTGCCTGTAAGGTACACACTATATGTATATTGGTACATGAGACTGTCTGGTGTGGCAGCCATGCTGGGACTTGTAGTTCTACAGTAGCTGCTCTGGAACTACAAGTATCAGAATACTACACTACATATGCTTTAGGTTCTGAAGGCTATCTAGTGTAGTATTCTGATACTTGTACGCCTTTGGATATGGATATATCCTATGACATTGGAATAAATTTAATTTTTTTCACTTTTTCACCTTAAACTGGGTGCTGCATTTTCTCTTTTATATTTTGTGGACTTGTGACGTGAGTTAAGCATTGCTGGCACCCACTGGTAATTTTTAAGTTTTTTGAGTGCTGCCTTTTTTATATTTTTATATATATAGAGCACAGGTGCTGAGGGACACACGTGTGTGTGTGTGTGTATATATATATATATATATAGTGTGTGTGTGTTTGAGGGTGTGCCTTAGCCTCTGTCACACTGGTACTTGTAGTTCTACAGCAGCAGCTGTGGAACTACAAATACCACAGCAGGAGCTGTGGAACTACAAGTACCAGCATACCACACTAGATATGCTTTAAGTTTTGAAGGCTATTTCATGTGGTGTGCTTTTCTCTCTGTTCCGTTCCTGTAATCTTGACCCTTTATATGCAGCGGTACACGAGGCCGTGGCATCTAAAGGATTAAGTAACAGTGCTGCACACCGTTCCAGTCCACGATCGCCCCCTCCCCACTACCATGAGATTGTAGGGAACCAAGTGGTAGTCATGACAGCCAGAGGCCTAAGGCCTGGTTCACATGGCTTATTCAAGCCGTAATTGCGGGACGGATTGAATAAGGGGCGGGGGCGCATATTCCGCCGGGATAATGAACATGTCACTTTCTCCCCCCTCGGCGGATTCGCCGAGCGGGGAGGAGAGACGGAATCCACAGTTCTCTATGGGAATGTGGATTACCATAATGGCTGGGACGGATTCCAGCCGTAGTGCAGCACAGTATGGCGCGCAATACGGCTGGAATCCGTGCCCAAAATAAGCCGTGTGAACGGCCCCTAATGAAGACCTCCATGGATGCCATGTTACTACTTAAATTACACCCTGCCATAGGCAGAGCCATATTTGTATACTGTTCTGCAATATCTTATTACTGCAGGACAATGTACAAGCAGTCGTACCCCTTTACTGCCAAATACCCTAGGGGGACTACAAGTAAAATTTAAAAAAAAAGATGTAAAAATAAAATTCTAAAAGTTCAAAACGTCTCTCTTGTGCAATTCTACAAATAAAATAATAAAAAACTTACTAAAAGTTACACAAAATTTGTATTGCCACAGTCTTAAAAGTCCAGTCTATGGAAATATAACATCATTTATTCCATACGCTGAACAAAGTAGAAGAAGAAAATTTGCCTAAACTGCCTTTTTTGGTCTCTTCACAAAATACTGCAATGAAGAGATAAAAAAAAAAAACGACACTTTAGCCTGCATACCTATATACCTATCTACTGATGGAGCCTATATAGCTACTGAAGGGCTAACTAATGGGGAACCATATGACTGTAAGGAAGCCTATATAGCTACCCAATGGGGGACTATATACTTTCTGAGGGGGCCTCGATATCTACATTCTGAAGGTACCTTTACACCTACCTACTGTTGAAGACCTTTATACTTGTCTACCTAATGGGGGCCCTGTATAGCTACCTAATGGGGACCTACTTATCTACCTGCTTATCAATTTAAAGGGGCTTACATACCTATGAACTTAAGTGAGACTTTACCTACTTTATAGGAAGAGTCTGCCGACTTACTTACTAACATACCTAAAAGGAGCATCTACCGATCTGTCTGCCTAACTTGGGGGGCTTCCTACTATATCGGGTGTGTACTTATCTACTGGTGGCACAAATGGGGGCCAGACACTTTTGCTGAATAACTTGTTTTTCTTTGGCCCCATTTAAAATGAATTTTCTTCTATCAGACAATCCCTTTAAGTAGAAATAATTTTCCGCAGCACGCTACACCGCAACCATCCGTCACGTCACGTAGGGAGCCTATTGTTAAAAACTCGTGCTGCAAGCTGAAGTTTTGCACCAGGGCCCAGAAGCCTATAGCTACGCCCCTGTTTAAAACTATAGGGTGCGATCCTGCTGCAGCCAAACATGCACTTGCGGGTTGAATATGATCGCTGCTGTTTTTTTTTGGATGCGATTTTCGGATCCAAAACGGATCCAAAATCGCCATGTGAACAGCCCCTTAGGCTCCATCCACACGACGAGTATTTCAAGTTGGAATCCTTGTGGGTTCTATCTTATAATACTTGACTAAAACCAAAAGTAAACCATTCCCATTGGCCTCAATAGAAAATATGCGCTGTAGCTCATGCAACGTGTATTTTTCGGTGGGCGGTTTTTCGTTGTAAAAAAAAAAAATGTTTGTCAGTCTTTGGCCATTTTCCATCAGGTAACCGCGTGTGAATTTGCTATTGAGGTCAATGGGGATGGCTGAAAAACTGGTGTAAAACGTGGCCAAAACACTTTTACGTGGTTTTTAAAGTGGATCCGCATTTCACACCCGCATAGAAATGAATGGGACTCATTTCTGAATTAAAATCGTTAAAAAAAGACCCAAATCCACATGCAATACCCTGAGAAATACTTGTTGAAAACTTCGTCGTCCGAATGCGACAAGTAAATTTTACTCGTTGTGTGGACGTATCCTTAGGCTGTATCTACACAGCATAGCTTTACCGTTGGATTTTCGCCAGATTCAGTATTTTGAATTCGCCGAAAATCCAACACTGTAACAATGCAATGTAGTAAAAAGCCTGCAACAGAAAATGTTCACCAAAATTTGCAGAATTTGATGCAGTAGTTTATACAGCATGGATTTTTTACCATCAAATTTAAAATTTGCCGGAATATGCAACATGTTATATATTCCGACGGCAAATCCGAAAACTGACGGTGGCTTTTGCGCAAATCTGTTCCAGAAACCGCGGTCTTGCCACGACTCAGGAATGTGAAAATGCCTTTGGATTTTGGACGCCATTTTGATATATGCGATGTGGACTTAGCCTTACTTATATTGTGTACGTTTCTCAGGTCCTGACCAGTAGAGTCCTGGACTCCGTAAGACTTCTGAAAGTCTTGTAGTATCTGCACCAAGACATTAGCAGTAGATCCTGTAACCTGTGAGGTGTGGCCTCCATGGATTGTACTTGTTTTCCAGCACATCTCATAGATGCTTGATCATTGGAATCTGGAGGTCGAGTTACCACCTTGAACTCTTTGGCATGTTCCTTATACCTGGTCAATTTTTGTATTATACTACTGAAAGTGGTCACTGCCATTAGGGATTTCCTCTGCAATTATTGGGTTGTCTTGGTCTATACAATGTTAGGTAGGTGGTACATGTCACAGTAGCCTCTTCATGATGCTAGGACCCAAGGTTTCCATCAGAACATTGCCCATCACATTGCCTCCGCCATATTGTCTTCTTCCCATAGTGCATGCCATTGACCTCTCTTTTCCAGGTAAGTGACGCACACATACACCCGTCCACATGATGGAGAACATGATTCATCAGACCAGGCAGGTGTCTTCCATTGTGCCATGGTCTAGTTCTGATAATCTTGTATCCGTTACAGTTTTTTGGGTTGAACCCTCAGACTGGATTGCGACTACATAGCAAGCTGCACAGTCCTGACACTTTTCTATCATAGCCAACAGAGACTTTTTCAGCAATCTGGGCTCCAAAAAACTCTTCTATGGGATCGGACTAAATGGGCTAGCCCTCAACCACCGCACACATCAATGAGCTTTGGGCACCCATGACCCTATCGCTGTTCACCAGTTGTCCCTCCGTGGAGCACCTTTGGTATCTACCAACCTCTACATACCAGGAACACCCCACAAGACCTTCCCTGTTGGAGATGCTCTGACCCTGTTTTCTAGACATCACAATCTGGCTCTTGTCAGAGTCGCTCACATCTTTATACTTGTCCATTTTTCCTGCTTTCAAGACATCAACCCTAAAAAGTGACCGTTCACTTGCAGCCTAATATATCCCCCCTCTCCCCCCCCCCCCCCGCCTTGACAGGTACCACTGTCATGGGTTCCCTATATTATATGGATACACTAATCAGACCTTTTGAGTTTTATCTTCTGCTGTTAACTTTGGTATATTCCCAGGTGCAACTGTGTCTGGGGTCACTTACAACAACAGTGTGGAGCTCATCTTCATTGTTGTATACACTTTTTAACTATTTTTTTTTTTTTTTTAATTATATATTTGTGTGTTGTGTATATAAATTGCACTAAACCTTTCCACTGCAACTTGGAACCCATTTATTTTGTATGGCCAAACAGAACCAAGAGAGAGGGAGTCATGATGAAAGCCTTTAGCAGGTTAAGTATGGTTGACAAGGGAAATGTCAGAAACTGGACCCCCAGAACAATAGGGCACTATCTGAAATTAGCTGGGGGTAAGATCCGAAGCAACGTCACAAAATAATATTTTGCTGAATGAGTAATAAATGCTTGGAAGAAACTTCCAACAGATGTGGTTACGGAATCATCAGTAAGCGACCAGCAACCTGCCAGGGATCAACAAATCTATCCTGAGATAAAAGGCAGTTTTCACATGAATTTCGATGTGTGGAATCTGCTGGTATTACATTCTAAAATCCATGTGGCTTCTGTATGGAACATGTGTTCCATCATTCCTAATAACAATTTGTAAAGCCACAGCATGTGAACACCGACAGTAGCGAGACGGGCTGGGAGTGACTCAGTAAGGTCCAGGTAGGTTGTCACAGGTATCGAGCCGACTGCATCCCACAGCTGCTGGAGGGGTCCATAGAGCCAACACCACCACCACCCCAGGGCCCCCCAACACCCTCTGGGGGGTTTCCATAGAGCCAACCCCAAACCCATCCAGGAGCCCCAACACTGCTGGGGGGGGCCAAGGGGCCAAACACCACCATCCGGGGCCCTTCCCCAGCTGCGGGGGGGCCCAAATAAGACAACCCCAAATTTTCCCCAGGAGCTCCCCCAACGGCTGCTGGAGGGTCCATAAGCCAAAAACCATCTCCAGGGCTCCCACAGTGCTGGAGGGGCCCCAAAGACCCAACACCACCCCCCGGGGGCTCCCACAGCTGCGGGGGGGCCCCATAGACCCAAACCCACCACCATCCAGGAGTTTCCCCCCAGCGCTGGGGGGTCCATAGACCCAAAAACCACCATCCAGGGGACCCACAGCGCGGGAGGGTCCATAAAACAACACCACCATCCAGGGGCCCCACAGCTGCTGGACTTTTTGATAGAGCCAAACACCCCCTCCCCCCCAAAGGGGGCTCCCAAACTGCTGGGGTCCATAGAACAACCCCCAAACCACCAGGGGCCCCCACAGCTGCTGGGGGGTCCCTAAGCCAAAAACCACCATCCAGGGATTTCCCACAGCTGCGGAGGGCCCCCCCCCCAAAAGAGACAACCCCCCACCATCCAGGGGTTTCCCCACGGCTGCTGGGGGGGCCATAGACCCAAAACCCCAAATTATACAGGGGCCCCCACAGCTCCCAGGAAAGGGGCCATAGAGCCAACACCTTTAAATACAGGGGCCCCACAGCTGCGGGAGGGGCCTTTTGACCCAACACCACCACCCCAGGGCTTCCACATTTGCTGGGGGGTCCATAGGCCAACACCACCATCCGGGAAAGCTCCCACAGCCTGGGGGGTTCCAAAGGGCCAACACCACCATCCGGGGGACCCACAGCTGCTGGGGGCCCCCCATAAAAGACAAAAACCCACCTTTCCAGGGGCCCCACACTGCTGGAGGGGTTTTTATAGACCCAAACCCCAAACCATCCGGGCTCCCCAGCTGCTGGGGGGCCCCATGAGACAACACCACCCCCCAGGGGCCCACAGCTGCTGGAGGGTACATAGAGCCAAAAAACCCACCACCCCAGGGACTCCCACCTGCTGGAGGGCCCATAGAGACAACACCCCCCATCCAGGGGCCCTTCCCAAACGGCTGCTGGGGGGGGCCATAGAGCCAACAAAAATTAAAAAAGGGGCTCCCACAGCTCTGGGGGGGCCCCCATAGAGCCAAAAACCCATTATACGGGGGGCTCCCAACCTGCTGGGGGGGCCCCAGGGACCCAACACCCCCATCCACCCGCTTCCACACCCGGCTGGAGGGCCCAAATAGACCCAACACCCCCCATCCAGGGGCCCCCACAGCTGCGGGAGGGTCCAAAACCCAAAAACCATTAAAAAAAGGGGCTCCCACAGCTGCTGGGGGGTCCATAGAGCCAAAAACCACCATCCGGGGGCCCCCACAGCTGCTGGGGGTTCCATAAGCCAACCCCCCCATCCAGGGGTTTAAACACATGCTCATTAGGTTCAAGCCCGGGGGAATTTGGGGAAAAGGGCCCAAAAGGGTAGAACTTGGAAGTCTGGGCCCTTTGCTTTTTCCCACCAAACTGTAAAAATTTTTCTAGCCGTGTGACATGTCATGTTGTCTCGCTGGAAAATCCCATCCACCCCAGGGAAGACAATCAGCATGTATGGGTGTATGTGACCTGCAAGGATGGATTCAGACCCAGATCGGGCAAGAGCACCTTCCACATGAGTGGCCCAGAAAATGTTCAAAACATTCCCCAGACCATAACCTTGCCACCACCAGCTTGTGTGATTTCAGCAATGGTTGCAGGATGTTTGTTCTCTGCTGTTTTTCACCTGACATGCCAACAGCCATTTGATGAAACAGAAAATTGTGACTCATTGGAGAAAACAACTCTTCAACAGCCAGTGTAGGTCAAAAGGGTTTTTAACGTTGAACTTGAAAACCTTTACTTGCTGATGGGAGCTTGGTTGGAAAAAAGGGGCCCCCCCCGATGACATCCGTCTGGGGGCCGGGGCCCATTTCACGTAAAGGGTTAGCGAGGTGCCCGATGACCCTTCTCTGCTCCGGGGGGCCCCAAAACACAGAGGGTTTTGAAGAGGTGCAGTGCCCAAACCCCTCTGCTCCGGGGCCCCATACACCCGTAGGGGTTTCAGAGGTGCATGCCCTTTTGTCGCTTTCCCACCCAATTTTTACAGTTGGGGTTTGCAGAGGTGCAGTGACATCCGTCCCGCCCAGGGGCCCATACACAAATGGGTTACAGAGGTGCCCCTGAAATCCCGTCTTTTCCAGGAAAACCATATGCAGGGAGGGTTAGCAGAGGGGCAGTGACATCCCTCTGCTCCGGACTCCCTAAAACAGTAAGGTTAGCAAGGTGCAGTGACATCCTCGCTTTTCCCGGGGCCCCCTACACAGTAGGGTTAGCAGAGGTGCAGTGACTTTTCCCTCTGGGTCTGGGGCTCCATACACAGAAGGGGTTTAAACAAGGGGCAGTGGGCATCATCTGCTTTCCGGGGGCCCCCTACACAGTAGGGTTTGCAGAGGGGCAGTGCCATCCTCTGCCCCCAGGGTCCCAGGGACAGTAGGGTTAGCAAAAGGTGCAGTTACAATTTCCCTCCCGCTCCGGGGGCCCCCCTACACAGTAAAAGGGTTTGCAAGGTGCATGACACCGTCGGGTCCAGGCCCCATACCAAATTAGGGTTACAAGGTGCAGTGACACCCCTCGCCCCCGGGGCCCCCCTACACAGTGGGTTTGCAAGGGGGCAGTGACATCCTCTGCTCCGAGGGCCCCCTACAAAAGTAAGGGGTTTGCGAGGGGCCAAAAAATCTGGGCCTTTTTTTCCCGGACACCCCTTGGGGTAGGGTTTTTCAGAGGTGCGTGACATCCCGTCCGGGTCCGGGCCCCAAAAACACGGTAGGGGTTAAACAGAGTTGCAGTGACATTTCCCTCTGCTCCGGGACCCCATACACGGTAGGGTTTGCAGAGGGTTTCAGTGCCCCCCGTCTGCTCCAGGACCCCATATAAAAGTAGGGGTTTGCAAGGGGCATTTACATCTGTCGGGTCCGGCCCCATACACAGTAGGGTTAGCAGAGGGGCAGGGCATCCCTGCTCCCCGGGACCCCATACACAGTAGGAATTAAACAGAGGTCAGGACATCCGTCCTGCTCCGGGGCCCCAAAAAAAAAAGTAGGGTTAGCAGAGGGGGGGCAAATGAAAATCCGTCTGCTCGGGGGCCCCCAAAACCCAAAAAGGGTTAGCAAGGGCATTTACATCCGTCTCTCCGGGGCCCCATACACAGTAGGGTTTGCAAGGTTGGGAGTTACATCCGCTGGGTCCGGGCCCCATACTTTGCAGGGGTTTGGGAGGGGGTGCAGTGACATCCTCTGCTTTCCGGGGGCCCCCTACACAAAGGGGTTTGCAGAGGGTCATTTACATCTGTCTGCCCCGGGGCCCCCCCTACCCAGTAGGGTTTTGCGAGGGGGAGTGACATCCGTCTGCTCCGGGGGGGGCCCCTTTTCACGAGGGGTTTTTCTGTTTTTTTTTAACAAATTCCTGGGGTTTCCCCCGATCCATTTTGGTGGGGGAAACTGCTCCCCGTACGAGTTTTCCCCCCGCCCCTTTTTCACCTTTATGGGCCCCCTGTTCATCTCCACCCCCAATGGCACAAACTGCCCCCATAGCTTTCCCTTCACTTATTCACAATGGCGCCTTTTGTCCACTCACAATACTTGCACCACAGCAGTTACCAACAGTTTGAACTGCACAGTGTCATAAATACCGCCATCCTCGCCCAAAAGCCAATAATCATCCTTTTTTGCAACTCTGATAAATTGCCCCTTTTACCCATTACCACAATAAGGGATATATGTGCAGACAGCCTATTGCACACCTCTTATAACCACCAAGCCAGCTCACCACACGTCACTTCCTTCATGAGCTATGAGATGCCGACGTTGAACGCATGAAACCGGTCATAATACCCCAGGTTTATGTAAGGCCTGTTCACACACGGATTTGGCCGCGTTATGGCCGCGGGTTCCACCGGTTTTCCGGGGCCCATAACCGGGGTCAAATCGCGCCTAGATTATTAACATGGTTTCCTATGGGAAACCGCGTTAATATTCACACTGCGGGGTTTTGGCCAGCTCCGGGCTGGCGACAACCGCCTGTGAAGACTCTCCTGTCATTTCTTTGACAGGATGCTCTGCGCGGCGGCCCCGGTGCTCCCGCGGGCAGCGCCGCGGGTGTCGCCGCGGGGGTGCGCGGCTGGGATGCGGCTCGACGCGGGCTTGCCCCCTGCTCTTATTTGCATAGGTCAAGCCTCGCGCAAGCGCGCCCCAACCCACGCCCTCCCCGGCGAGCCGCGCCGCAAACCCCGCTCGGGAGACGCAGTTTGCGGCGCGGCCAACGAGGATCGGGCCCTCGGGAACCGGGGAAAGCCGCGGCCAACACCGAGGGAATCGAGGCTTAGGGCAAAATCACTGCTAAAAAGGGGTAAATGTGGCAGAATGTGGGGATCTTTGGCACCCAACCATCAATATAATCTCCTGGAAAATGTTTCTGTATAAACCTCTAACTATGAACAGTGACAAGTGTGCAGAAGAGGAAGGGGGCAAATACTTTTTCCCTGCAGTAGTAAGCGGCTTAATGTAAACATGGGACGTGAGCGCTTTGAAGTTTATCAGCGGTCTGGGGGCGTCCATTGCTACATCCTGACTTTCTCTACAGAGGAAATTGTAATCATAGCCAGAATACACATTGTTTGTCATAGACCTCATGGCCCGAGCTCTCTCTTTGTCCGAGCCTGATTTCTGTACAGTAAATTCATTAGTAGGAGGCAGAGGAAGCCATGGTGTAATTCATCTTCCTCAACCTTTCCCTGCCCGCTCATTGCCCATTGAGTCTAGAGGGAATGAAGTGTCATTTGAGACCTCTTGGTTGCTGGGCACCTTGGTACACTTGTCACGCGTACTATATGCGCCACAATAAGCCGTGTGAACATAACCTTAGGCAATGATTCTCTAGCAAGCAGATTGTGGTAGCTGATTGGTGCAAGTACCTCTGGGGCCCTCACCTATTGGGTGAACCAAGTGGCAGCAACAGACTAGGCAGATTTGTATTACTGAACTTTATGCGCTTGTTGTTGTACCCCCTCATAGACCTAAAGTCCCGGGCCTAGTTGAAAACTGTCAAGCAGTAAAAAACTGTCTTTATTGCCCTAGTGTCAACGAGCAACCAAATTAGGGTCTTAACAACCAATCAGACCCTTTGCTCCAATCAGAGCTCTAGGAACCAATCAAGCCATAGCGACCAAACAGAGCCCATACTAACCAATCAGAGCTTCATAGGAACCCATCATAGCCCTAAGCACCAATCAGAGCCCATAGCGACCAATCAGAGCTCATAGGAACCAATCAGAGCCCATAGCGACCAATCAGAGCTCATAGCAATCAATCAGAGCAAATAGCAACCAACCAGAGCCCATAGCGACCAATCAGAGCTCAGCTTTCCTTTTTCCTTATCACTATATGAAATGAAAGCTGAGCTCTGATTGATTGCTATGAGTTCTGATTGGTTACTATGGGCTCTGTTTGGTTGCTATGAGCAACAAAGACCGTTGAACACTTAGACCGTTTTCATACATAAGGCTCCATTTGTGCACTCCCCTTCCCCCCATCCGCCATATTTTTGGGGCACTTTAGTCCTCATCAGTTAGTTTCTCATCAAAAAAAAAAAGTTGTGACTGTGAAACCTCACATGAAAGTGTTGTGCCTCCCATAAGGTCAGAAAGAAAAAGATCTCTGGGGTCATTTTTTATATTATTATTATTATTCTTTTTTTTTTTTTTTTTTTTTTTTTCTTTTGCTTATTTCCCCAGTAATTGGTGCTGGTGATATAAGAACAATATGTAAAACAAAGTAACCAAAATGAGAAAAAAAATAAAATAAAAATATTATTAAAATAAATACTAACAGTCCCCAAACCACAACTTTTCACCTGTATATAAATGTCTGTGATAGAAAAATGACACAATTAGGAAATGTATTTTTGCGCCTATTTTGCTGTTAAAAGAAAATAAATTTAAAAAAGTGAAAAGCAAACCTTTTTTTTTTACTTGTTTCCTCAGGCTCAAAAAAAAAATAATAAAATAAACAAAAACCCACTAATGTAAAAATGTGTAAATATTGTATTATATCTTCTCATGTTACAACACTGAAGATCTGACAGTTTGATACAATGTAAAGTAGTCAGTGCACAGCTTGTATCACAGGGGAAATGTGTTGCTCTCAAAATAACTCATCAGTCATCAATGTCTAACCACTGGCAGCAAAAGTGAGGACACCCTTAAGTGAAAATGGACAAATTGTGCCCAAAGTGTCAATATTTTGTGTGGCCGCCATTATTTTCCAGCACGGCCTTAACTCTCTTGTGCATGGAGGTGACTAGAGCTTCACAGGTTGCAGCCTCTGGAATCCTCTTCCCTCCTCCATGGCGACATCACGGAGCTGGTGGATGTTAGAGACCTTGTGCTCCTCCATCCTCCGTTTGAGGATGTCCCACAGATGCTCAATAGGGTTTAGGTCTGGAGACGCTTGGCCAGTCCGGCACCATTACCCTCATTTTCTTTAGCAAGGCAGTAATGGTCTTGGAGGTGTTTGGGGTCGTTATCATGTTGGATACTGCCCGGCGGCCCAGAAGGGACGGGATCATGCTCTGCTTCAGATGTCACAGTACATGTTGGCATTCATGGTTCCCTCAATGAACTGTAGTTCTCCACATCCAGCAGCTCTCATGCAGCCCCAAACCATGACACTCCCACCACCATGCTTGACTGTAGGCAGACACACTTGTCTTTGTACTCCTCACCTGGTTGCTGCCACACATGCTTGACACCATCTGAACAAAATAAATTTATATTGGTCTCATCAGACCATCATACATGGTCCCAGTAATTTGTATCCTTAGTCTGCTTGTCTTCAGCAAACTGATTGCAGGCTTTCTTGTGCATCATCTTTAGAAGAGGTTTCCTTCTGGGACGACAGCCATGCAGACCAATTTGATGCAGAGTGCGGCATATGGTCTGAGCACTGACAGGCTGCTCCCCGCCTCTGTAACCTCTGCAGCAATGCTGGCAGCACTCATCTCTGGATACGACAGTGACCATGTGCACTCAGCTTCTTTGGTCAACCATGGCGAGGTCTGTTTGGAATGGAACCTATCTTGTTAAACTACTGTATGGTCTTGACCACTGTGCTGCAGCTTTTTCAGATCCTCAGACTGTTCTTTGCCATGAGGTATCATGTTGAACTTCCAGTGACCAGTATGAGAGCGATAACTCCAAATGTAACACACCTGAGACCTTGTCACATGACACTGTGAAGAGAAAATAGTAAATCGGGCACAATCTGTCCATTTTCACTTAGGGGTGTCCTCACTTTTGTTGCCAGCGGTTTAGACATTGATGACTGTGTGTTGAGTTATTTTGAGAGCACCAAATTTACACTGTTATACAAGCTGTGCACTGACTACTTTACAAGATTTCATATCTTCAGTGTTGAAAACATATAATACAATTTTTACAAAAATGTGAGGGATGTACTCACTTTTATGATATACTGCATCTTAAGAGAGTACCAGTCCAGAGGAGAAACCACCATGCAACACTAAAGGGGGAATGTAGTTGTAGGCCTTGTTGACATAGTGGAGATATACGTACACTTCAATGTGTAACTCTTCTTTTTTTGAGCCGGACAAGCCCTACATGGGAACATCCACACAACAGATGAAATTTACACACCAGATTCTGCCATTGAAAACGGTGTCAGAAGAGACAGTTTTCAGCAAGTATTTCCTGTGTTTTTTTGACTAACAACGTGTGTTTTCCATTAAGGTCAATGCGGATGGTTTACTTTGTGTTTTACTTTGGTATACTCGTCGTGTGGACAGAGCCTAACGCAGACTAATAGATGATGGTTTAGTCCATAGGATTAGTACAATGCTCCCACAACTTTCGGGAAAGTCCTCGTCTTGCATAAAAGGAAGTCATTTCTCTTTAACTTCATGTAAATGAATGGAAAATCAATCACTCGTGATCCCACAATGCCGCTCTCCTTTTTATGCCATTGGCCCTTACAGAACATGAGAAGTGAATCCCAATGTACAATATGATTACTGGGTGATGTGTTAAGTTTTCTTTATGTAGAGATAACATCTTTCCACTATGCTATAAACGATAGAGTTGTAGTTTTTGAGATCCTTCCGAAAGGTTATGTCATTACTGCGTACTCTCCGTGAGGTCCGGTGGTAGAATGGAATCATCAATGGACCGAGAAAAAAAAAAAATGGGGATATAGGATTCGTGATATTAGAAGTTTACAATAATATCAATGCGTGCAACTGAGTATAATCATGTTCCACATAAAAGAATGTGAGTCACGAGGCAGCAGAGGAGCCGACCCTGTGATCGGGGAGGAATTTCCTGTCTTGTAGAAATTTCCATAGAAAAGACAACAGTAGAGACATAACATTGGAACACTATGTATGGAGTATCTGGTTGGCCCTTATGGAAGATGAATTGTGGCCCGGTTCCCATTACATACTATCGAACGGGTAGGGTAACCCATATACCACATCTGAGGTGTAGCCACACTGTTGTGTTTGTAGGGTTTTAACGCATTGTCCCATGTAGAGGCCCTAACAGAGGTTTTCTTCTATTATGGTTGATCAAGCGTAGTCCCAATTGACCTTTAAAGATTAGATGCCACCCTTCACCTCTTTGGCCCCCTGATCTGTCAGCACCAATGAGTGCCAATCACTGCATCGGTCTTCTGGTTCAAGTACAATGTTTGGGCCCTAAAGGAGAACTTCTCAGTGGCCTGGGACTATAGGTAGGCGACTGCCTAGGGTGCCACTTCATCCCAGGCAGAAAGGTGGGTGCAAAGGGCATAGAGTGGACTAAATTTTCCATTGGGGCGGGGGCCACCAGAATACCTTGTCCCAGTCCTGAACAGCATCACTGATATCTACAGGTCATTTCCAGGGTTGGATTGTCCCACCAGATTACAGAAGATTCTCCAGTGGACTAAACTGTGACAGAATAATTTACTCCTAAAATTTCAGGACCCCAAAGGTCAAGAACATGGTTGTCCAATTGCTTTTCACTAAAGGCCACATTTTCATTATGGTTGTCCTAAAAAGCCTGTTAAATTGTCTTGGAGGGAGGCTATGGTGTCTAAGTAGGGCTATTAAAGCTCTGCCCAGGAGAGAGGAATCCTAGGTGTGTCGCTCCTGGGCTTGGGTCGGGGGACCCTAGTCGTTTGTGGACTCCTGGGGCGGTGGTCTTGACATTATTTGAGGATGCTATTTCAGAATGAAGAAAGCAGAGAAAAGTGGTAAAGTGCAAGAGACGTGCTGTAGGGTGGGCCCCAAAAAATAACTTCATTGGTGGGTCCCAAGAATCAACTTTACTGGTAGGCCCAGGGCACCTCAGACCAAAACTGGCGGTGCCTTAAATGCGAGTGAGTTTTCTGAACCAGAAGCAGTGAGAGGTGTGACGCCCAGCTCCAATCCAAGATGGCTGCTATCCGTGTTTTCCGGTGGGCGCCACCTCTGTACTTGTTCTGGGGAAATTAGAGAGAGGGTCTTCTACTTCTGGACCTTTTTTTTATCTCTGCTTGCTATGTCTAAGTTCTTGTGGCCACATTACAAATGCGTGGTTGCGTGAAGCGGATACGCTGGGTTAGACCACAGGGCTTGAGGATTTTTTTTGGCATGGTTTCGATCTAACAGAAGACAAAGCCATTTGGAGCTGAATTTAGAACCAATCATCAGCCTCTTTGTAAACCCTACATGTATATAGATTACGTAAAAGTAGCTGTGCTCATGTCCAGTATAGATCGAGTATGGACCATTGCTGTGGCATGATTTTGGTTCTCCTGTCGTCGAGTTCTCCCCTTAAAATAATTTCCTCCAGTGGACCCAAGGACCTTACATCCAACACCGCCTCCTCTTGTTGTTGCATCTCAGCCCCATGCAGGTGAATAAGACTAGCGCCACTGGTCATTTGGCATCAAGTCGTGTGAACAAGGAACCTGGGCAAGTTTCTGTTGCAGGATGATTTTTAAGTCCAATGGGATTTAGTATTCACAATACTTAAAAAAAAAAAAAAAAACACAAAAAAAAAGAATTTTGCAATTAAGACTATTGTTCACACAGGCTTATTTTGGTCGAATGTTTTACATCCTCTAGCGCATTTCACCTACGTTATTGCGAGCGTACTGCGCCCATCCCCTCTAAGGCCATGTTTTACACGGCTTAAAATTGGGCCCGTATCGGATCCGTAATTACGCGCCGGAGTGCGCTAATTACGGGCTGAAAACGGCACCAGTTCATTACGGTAATCCACAGTTTCATAGAGACTATGGATTAGTCTCCATCTCCCTGCTCGGCGGAATTTACGCCGCGGGGGGAGAATAAGTGGTCTTGTGAAAATTATCCATGTGCGACGTATACGCGCCGGCTTTGTTAATGATTATTCTATGGCGCCCGGCGAGGAGTGCCGCCCGCCTTCCCCCGGCTCCCATCCCCCCGCCTCCGGCCACACGCAGTTAATTGCGGTGGGAGTAATTACGTCCCGCAGGTTTTATGCCCGTGTTGAACATAGCATGTATTGACGAGGGAATGATGCGCCCATAATTACGGGTAATCCATAGCTCTCATAGAGAATATGGATTACAATTCCTACTCCCAGGGCGTCAATACGATGCGTATTATACGCGCTGGGGAGAGGAGGAGTTAATTGACATGTATCGTATGCATTGTCGTATGGGGCCGGCGGGCTGTCGCCCCCCCTTGCTGGAGGGATATATATTGGGGAAGATCGCTAGTGCTTTGTGTTTGGGTTTCGCTGGGAGAAGTACGCTCCGATCAGCACGACTCCGAAGACCCCTGGAGTCTGTACCTCCGCCCCGCAATTAAGACGTGAGAACATATCCTAAGTCACAGTAGAAGTAGCATGACTGCTGGCAAAGTCAGTTCAAACTTGTGTATTTTTTTTTTTCCCGTTGTGTTTTTTTTTCCCCCCAAAATACTGCAAGTTGAAAGTTGCATGTAAGGGTGGGTCTACACCTCATTTTTCTTCACAATGCATGAGGGGTCAGGTGTCCGTCAGCGTGGTATCGTCTTGGGTGGTAAGTTGGTGATAGGAAGTTGGATGAATGGAGAGGGTGAGAGGGGGGGTTTGTTAAGAGAACTTTGTGCGTAGTTATATCCATAGCAGCCATTGCGACTGCTATGGGGCCCAAAGGCTGAGAGGGCCCACTCAGGTAAAAGAACGTTGTCTCTTTTTGTAGGGAACAAGTATTTGGTGGCTTTCTGCTCTCCAGCTCTACTATGTGGGTTCCCTTTTATATGGGCTCTTAAGTAAGAGTATTATTGCGATACCCTATAAATTATTGCTATTTATGCTTGAGTTATTAGTTAATGTCGATTAGGTGGTGGGGCCCCGTCTCATTTTGCGATGGGGCCCTATGAATTCTAGTTATGCTCTTGCCCGAGAGATACCACTCTGTAGCCCATAGACTTTAAAGTGAACCTGTCACATAGTTTTTGACCCTGGCTGAGGACAGACAAGGCTAGTGGTCAGACTGCTTGTTATGTTTCAGCGCTGTGTTGTTTTCTCTTATTCTGTAAGATGCTTGTACGTTTTCGTGTACTTGTTTTTTAATGGCTCAAATATGCAGTTTTCAGCCAAAGAGTTCATTCGAAGAGTCCTTCTAAGAGTCAGTTTTTTTTTAAAACTCTCGCCCACCTGAGGAGGCTAGCCCCCCCCGGCCACCTTCAACTGGATAAACCTGTTACTTTGCGATAGGTTAGAAAACATGTGGAAAGAAAAAAATTAAATAACTGTTCAGGTGGGACCGGGGCTAGCCTTTGGATGGGACGGGGCATAACACCTTCTCATGAATTTTAGTTAGATTTGAGGTAGGATAAATGCTCTAAAAAATGCTGCATTTACCGAATAAGGACACAGTGCTTGGAAGGAAACAGCAGGTCTGACAAACTGGCTTTTGTGCTGCCCTCAGCAAGGGGGGCATAACCTATGTGACAGGGGCCCTTTTGCACAACGACCATAGTCCTAATTGGACTATGTTTGCTGTATTTGCCGGCTGTTTATTTAGTTTCCATTTGGGTTTTTGTAGATGGGACACAAAAGCACGCGGTAGGACACACCTGACAGAGGATCTTAGGAAAGAAAGTGTTGATTACCGCCGGCATTGTAGAGCAAAACATGGTCCCCTAGCCGCTACACGTCCCAAACAGACTACGGTCTGTTGTCCTCTTAAAGTCCATGGGTGGTCTGCTCGCACTTAAGTCGCGAATTGTGGACCCAGCCTTACAATGATATGACGTCCATGTTTACTACTTGAATAGCCTTAGGGATTAGCTGCAATGGCTGCTTATATCCAATATTTCTGCCACAGGTGATATCCTTGGGAGTATTTTATATAGCCCTGCACCAGTTACTGTATACAGGCAGTCCCCGGGTTACATACGGGATTGGGACTGTAGGTTTGTTCTTAAGTTGAATGATTGATATTGTAGCTAGTCGGAACAGGTAGTTTTATTAAATGCAATTCCTTTTTTTGTTCGTTGTGTTGGTCTCTTAGTGCTGTAAGGGAAACAGTTTAGTAATCTGTTATTGGTTGGTCTGTGCCCTTTTTTTAGATGATTTCACCTGACTTTCTGTATGTCTCATGTGCAGCTGTGGCATGCTTTTGGGACTTGGTTATCATGGGGGCGTGACTCAGTGTTTGAATGTCAGCCACGACCCATAAGTCTCCGTTTGTAA